>DWQQ01000746.1:0-10473 GCA_018244775.1 Oxynetra roscius flavomaculata
AGGTTTGTAAGGACAGAGATCTTTGGCACTCGGTGCTCTCTGCCTACCCCGCTAGGGACCTGGCGTGACGGTTATTTATTTTATTTTTTATTTACTTTAAAGAGGTGGTTCGAGAAAGAGAAGTGTATGAAGTTTTTGAAAACAGTTCGCTACACATCTCCAGAGTTCTCCCTTAGTGGATGACAAAGTTAAATATTTATTTATTTATTATTTAAACACTTATCAACGAACATTACAGAACTATGCCTAATACGCTAATTGAAATTAAATCCTATACAAATATCTGTTTTAATTTATTAGTCTCACCTAATTCATATTCATATCAATTAAATTAATTAATATTCAATTCAAAATAAATAATAATTACATATACAAATAATTGTCAAATAATTAATTTCAAGAAATCTATATATAAAATCATAAATATGTCAAATGATAATAAATCCTAACAAATTAGATAATCAACACAATTTCAATACAATAAAATAAATAGCCCATCATAAAAATCAAATTATTTCCACTACCTGAGATAAAATCTTGGTGAACACATTCAGTTTGCAGTTGAATAAGTGGATTCGATCTACTAAGGCGTTCAGCGTGCAGCGCTCGCATCAGCTCCGCAGAACAGGAACTCTCCCTTGCTTCAAACAGCTTTAACTAAAAAAGAATCTTGCCATGGGCCTTTCCATTTTTAAAGTGTTTAAGAACCAATACCATCTCATCAAAGCTGATATCAGGCAATTCGTTGGCATTTCGGGGTGACTTAAACATAGTGATTGTCTTATTGGTAAGAGTGGATGAAGCATATGGAGTCACCTCGAAATCCGTGACTTCTCAACCACGATAAAAATCTTCATCTTTATCAGTATGGTTCAACCATCACATGTCATGAGTTTTGAAATCAAACCTCATTTGGCATCAACTAATGTCTCTCTTATATATTTTCAATATTACTTACTATCTGCATACATAACATACAATAATCAAACATTAGAACCTTCAATCTTTTAACCATTGGGTTGAACATGGCTGTATGATTGCATGCATAAAACTGAGAATTCATTACAGCTATACAAAACCAGAGTTACCAACGGCTCACTCTTAAAATCAAATTTAAATAGTCAACATTTATTTTTTGTCATAAAAAAGACAAAAGGAAAATTTTAAAAAGTAAAAACGGGTATTTTGGTGTTTTGCAATGCATAGAACCAGAATTTATACATTAAAACAAAACCCCAAAAATACACATTTGTTAAACTATTTAATATTCTTTTATCATTCTATGTATTAATCATGTTTATAAATGGCTGTTTAAAGCTTACTACTTAAATGTAAATTACGTTGGCCTATGTTTATACTTTTAGTAAAATTATTGGCAGGAAATACTTCTCTGCAATACGTCATATCCAGATTCATTATATTATGTGTGTTGTAAAAAAAGTTTAGTACAATTATATTTAAATATACATCTATTTAATTTGAAAATAAACAATTTTAATTTTAGAGAACCACTTTTTTGAACTATAATCTGAGTAACCCTATTGGCATAGCGGCCGGTTTTGATAAGCATGGTGATGCGGTTATCGGACTTCGAAAGATAGGTTTCTCAATCATAGAAATTGGTTCAGTCACCCCCGAGCCTCAACCGGGAAATCCTAAGCCTAGGGTGTTCAGATTACTTGAAGACGGTGCTGTAATAAATAGATATGGTTTCAATAGTGAAGGTCACCATGAAGTATATAAAAAGATTGAAGGCATAGACAAAGCGCTTTTAGATAAAGGGCTCCTAGGTATAAATCTGGGAAAGAATAAGCATTCTGAGGACGCTGTACATGACTATGTCTCGGGAATAAATAAATTCTATGATGTGGCAGACTATTTTGTTATAAATATAAGCAGGTAAATAATGTATTTATTTATTCTCCATTACTTAAAAAAAAAGTCTGGACATAATGCCGAGTGACAATTTCTACCAGTCAACCCAATGATAATAAAAAATTGGGGTAAACATTGCTATCAATTCTACAATTGCAATTGAATTTGACTTACATTTGAAATTTTTAATTTCATTGTTAATTTCGGCAATATTGGATATTATTAGCCTTTAATTGTATTATTGGTAAAATTATAGTAGTTAAATTAGTCAGAAGTGATATAGATCAATTAAGAACTGTAGGAGAAATAGGCATTGCTCAAATGTCAAGATGCTCATATCTAGCAACAAAATGACATGCCAATATTATTATGTTTATTTTCACAAATTTCAGTCCCAACACACCCGGTTTGAGATCCTTGCAAAGTAAAGAAGAATTGCAGAAGCTTTTGATTGCAGTAAATAAAACAAGAAACTCATCACAAAGTAATAAAACACCACCACTGTTACTCAAACTCGCACCAGATCTGAGCTGCGAAGAGATAAAAGATATTGTTTCTGTTATAATTAAAAAGGAATCTTGCGTTGATGGACTGATCATTTCAAACACAACAATAGACAGGGTAGGTCTTATTAATCAGGAATTTGCAAATGAAGTTGGTGGTCTGAGCGGAAGACCACTTAAGGATAAGTCGACAGAAATGATCAGAACGATATATAAATTAACTAAAGGTACTATTTTTTTATATATTAAGTTGTTGTGAAATATATTGCAGATATTTTTTATCATGGTGACTTGTTGTAAAGGGGCATTTTATAAATTATAGTTGTGAAGTTTATAGTAATTATTTTTATTAGTAAGCTCTTAATTAAAATTACACCAACATTAGGCTACAGTTAAGGGGTAATAAATAAATCAGCACTTTTTATTCGCATACTTGTATTCGATAAAGTTATGGGATAATTACATACTGATTTTAAATAACTTTTAATTACAGGAAAGGTACCAATTATAGGTGTTGGAGGCGTTTTCAGTGGTAAAGATGCATATGAAAAGATATTAGCTGGTGCCAGCACTGTTCAGATATACACAGCATTGATATATCACGGCCCCTCAATTGTAACAAGAATAAAAAAAGAACTAGCCGAGCTCTTAATACAGAATGGTTATAACAGTGTCAATGATGCTGTAGGTAAAGGTGTAAAATGATTGATGACTTTGTAAAATATATTTTAATAAAATATTGGGCAACTGTTTTTGTTTTTATATCATTTTCAATGTTGATTTAGCTGCTTATGTGGTCCTCACCTGAAATCATGATAATTATAATTTGTATATCCATTTGAATGGAAAGATAAGTAAAATAATATAAGTTAACTAACATAGATATACTTGCTTATGTACCTTCTATTTTACACTTTGGTAGCTGTGACTTTAAATATTGTTTACACTCCTCCAAGTTTTTAACACTTTCTAAGTTGAATATTACGAGAGTCTCCAGTTTGCTCAAGGCATTTATTTCTTTAATGCCAGAGTCTGTGACATTAAGACATTTAGATACTTGAACATGGGACAGTGTGTCTTTACCATAGGCGAGTCCCTTCATGGCACGGTCATCAATATATTTGCTATCATGGAGTGTGATTTTTTGCAACATAGTGCAGCCACCTGAAGCAAAATTTCTCTGAAATATTATGAAATATTCACGTAATAAATAATTGTTAATTGAAACAACATACTTAAATGAGGAAACCCATAATGGGATATCGATGATTCGTTCCCGTCAATTTCTAGTATTTTTGGAACACCGGTTTCATCAGATGGCAAGAAATTGTAATCAGCTAGAGTTTTCCCATTCGCCCACACAACTTTACCACCATTTCGTAAAACCCACTCGGCACAGGCTCGATCCGGTCCTACAGTCTTTATACGCTCTGGATCAGGCTTATTGAACATCATATTCACATATTCCCAAAAGGACCTGGTTTGGGTACGCCATGGTTTGTTTGTATTCAACCGACAAACATTAATAGCCTGGAATATAAAATAAAAAAATTACCGTTTTTAGACATCATCCTTTTTTATAATATTAATGAGAATTACTTACATGTTTAAATGTAAGCATATTAATAGATTTAGTTTACTGCCTTATCAATTATTTATACTGGGACCAAAAAATTAATCCTGTAACTCAGTATAAAAAATTCTCATTTAATAAATTTTAATGTCGTAACAATATGACATTTTTGACACATTTGATAAAATCATAGACTATAGTTGGTTTCAAGATGTGACCGAAAAGTTGTAAATAACCATTGTACCATCTTAGTAACTGATTGTGCTTTTATTGCACTAACTCCCTTCTTTAATTATTTCTTCATATACTTGTACAAATAGAATGATATTATGGTATTTTAGTTTTAAAAATATTTACGATGTACTAAGTCATAAGAAATCACGTCTCTTCTTATTTTGAACTCCTGCAATTATTAATTTAGCTTCTATAAAAGTAGAACAGACAAATATAGTTTGATAGTTGGCTGAGAAAAAGAAATCCAACGTCTGTAAATCTTACATATAAAATTATATTTAGGCCGTCAGACTTGCTGTGTATATTGTTTTGGAATCTAATCTATTATTTTATACATATTTAATTCTAATTGTCGTAAATGATGAGATTTGTTGAAGTGTAAACAGATTTCCGGGCCGATATTGTATTTGAAGTGCTGAATAATGTCAGAATCCTATGGTAAATTTGATTAGTGCTTGTGAAAGTCAATTGATGTGTAATGCGTAATGTAACATTATTATTCGCATGTGTTTTTCCTTTTAGAATATTTGTTCAAATTTCTGGTGATTGGGAGCGCCGGTACGGGAAAGTCGAGTCTTCTTAATAATTTTATTGGGAATAAATGTGAGTAACGCTCATTTCCTTGTACAAGGATTAATATTGAATGTGCGCAACTGTAATAGCCATTTCAGATTTTACTAATAGTTAACTCTTGAATATCATATTAAACCTTGCCAAATGCCTGCCATATATATAAAATCAATAAAGTTGAAAATATAAATAACGTTTGGAATTAACATTCATAGTCATTTCGATTATATATTTTTTAATACATTTAATACATTTTAAAATTTCGGTAATTTGCGTAAGTCAAACCCATTCATTATTCTTCGTAATTTTTCACTAGTGACCTGCTTGACCTTAAATATTCTGTGAGAACAAACATATAGATATAAGCAAGATGGTAGTGAACAGGTAGGACAGCTGATAAAACAAGAGAGGAATACATACTGTGCCGATCCCATATAGAAATGGATGAAGAGCATGGAGATGAAAATAATATGTCGTATAATAATCTTTATCAAGTACAAAATATCGCAGGTTGAAAATTGCCTAGTCGAAAGATCCATAAATATCAACCTTATGCTAATTTTCTAAGTACTATTGCTTTATTTCTGGTGCCAAAAGTGAATGTGGCCTTCACCATACCTGTAACCTTCACGGAGTTCCTCGCTTCATTCCGCTTTATTGCTGCAACTACTTTAAAAACAATTTTTTTGGTGACTTTTATTTCTATGGCCAATTTCTCTAATAATGTACTTTAACAAATTAGAAGTATTATTTAAACCATTGATTAAATTGTCTCACTTGAATTGCCCTTCAAACTTGTTGCTAGTGCAAATAACATTTATCTCTCTTGCAATGCTAATCATAATCTAATGATCTGATCTTATGCTGATCGAAATAGTTCAACGCCGTAGATCAGATTACGAAAATTCTTTAACAATGTGTGCTCAATGTATAATTTACCATTTAAAATTACCTCCTGCAAAAGGTATAAAAGTTTATGTAATTAACTTGAAGGATTCTTCGGTTACTTTCATAAAGCTTTCGGATAAGTTAATCTATTATTAATTATGTGCAGTTATCAATGAGTAAGGAATGCATAATCAATTAATACTAATATCATTTTCATTTAGATTGGTTGTAAGGTGTAGAAGTTTATGTGCTGTAGCATTTTTTACTAAGTTGTAGAAATATTGATAATATGAAAATATTTTCTAAGATCAAATACTAATAATATATTTGTAACAATTTTCATTGTGATCTTTTAAACAGAACTGTAGTTGATCCGGTAGAGTGCCAACTAGTGGCATGTTACAATGAAGTTGATAAAATAAGAAACAATGTGTTATTTTCGCTGCCTGATTCATAATATTTTTGGTACCAGCTAAACTTTGGTAAATTACTTTACGCATGGATTTTGGTTATGTGTGTAGTTTTTGAACAGGTGATGATGATGATGCACAACAAAACATTTACAAAAACATGAACACATTCACAAAAAGTCATTTGTATTTCAATTTAGAGTAAATTGATCAGATCTCTAAAAATATTTAATGATTTTGATGTAATCTGCAACAGTACAAGCTAATTCTAAATTTTTCATTCACGGGTATAAGCTACAGAACATGAGTTTTGGAAAATGTTTGATTCAGTATCAGCAAATTTGTGTCAGCATCTTTTGCAAAATGCTAGGCTATTTAAAAAAAGAATGTAAATGTATTATTTATCTTGTTATCTGTATGTGTACTTTAAAAATGCTTATTGACCACTGTAATAAAGCGGAGGCCCAAAATAGTAGAATACGGTAGGAGCGTTTGGTATATCTTTTTAAAGTGGTGAGGTGGTGACCTAGGCTGATTATTGAGGGAATTAATATATTACTTTCTTTTACAGTCAAGGAAGATCGATGCCACACTATTGGAGTAGAGTTCGGGTCTAAAATCGTGAATATAGGTGGTAAATCAACGAAATTACAAATATGGGACACGGCAGGACAGGAGCGTTTCCGATCGGTCACACGATCATACTACAGGGGTGCAGCGGGAGCTTTGCTTGTGTATGATATAACATCTAGGGATTCATTTAATGCCCTCGCCAACTGGTTAAGAGATGCCCGCACTCTCGCTAGCCCGAACATCGTTATACTGCTGGTTGGTAACAAAAAAGATTTAGAAGAGTCTAGAGAGGTGACTTTTACTGAAGCTAGTCAATTTGCACAGGAAAATGGTAAGCATACTGCATAAAATACTGTTACCTATACAAGTTCAGCGAACCATGGCTCGCAAGCCACATGCGGGTCTTTGACTTCTTGGCTGTGACTCTTCCACGAAACGTTTAGTTCGGGAACGGAATATTATTCATTAATTTGCCTTGTAAGAGATAAAGTTAACATTTTTGAAGCATACAAAAAGACGCGCAATTTTAGATAACAACAATAGCACGGATAGTTTCATAATTCTACAAAAATGTCTATACTAATGCAAAGTTTAAGTTTGCTCTCTATAGACAAGATGATTGTTTGAATAAACTTCAATTTTAATATTTGGCTCTTTTACAAATTTTTGTGTCTTTTTAAAAATACCTCGTTGTTATTATGCCCCTGGAATATTTGACAGTGAAAATATATTGTTTACAGAGCTGACGTTTCTGGAAACCAGTGCTAAAACGGGGGAGAATGTAGAGGAAGCATTTTTAAAATGTTCAAAAACCATCCTAGCAAAAATCGAAACGGGCGAATTGGATCCGGAACGTATTGGCTCGGGTATACAATACGGCACTGGCACTGCAAAACGACTGACAGCTCCCAAGCGACCTGCTCGGACCCCGTCGGAGTGCGCTTGTCGTGTTTAAGAAAGAGGCTACATTGTATTCATGTAATGTATATTCAATGACAAAAGTTTCTAAATTTAGCTCTTGATTATTCGTTAAATGTGATCTATTTTTAATAATTTAGTTATATATTATATAAATGTATATGGACTTAGGTCTCAAAATATTTTTATTTGAACGCATGCCGCAGTCATGGAATCTCTTTTAGTACCTATATGTTACGGTTAATAGTAGGAACTTGCTTCGTTTTTGTTAATCTAATAGATTAAGATGGTAAATTATATCTTTAATCTAGTGTTATATAGTAGAAAACTGAATCAATTACCAATTGTTCAACTGCACCCCAGCTTGTTTGTTTCGTAAAAATAAGTAATTCTGGGAATAGCTGTATATTGATTGTACTGACAAGATAAGAGGAATACTGTTTCTAAAATAATAATACCATATAGAGGACTTGTCATGTCATGTGTGTTGTACTGTTAATAACTCAGAACCGAAGTGTAAAGTCATATGCTTTATTTCCTTGTGTCCCATTTTGATTGAAACAATGCAGTATCCACAAAAGAAACATACTAGACACGAGTAAAGCTATGTCAATACATTATAATGTAGTTTCAAATGTATTAATCGAAGCATATCTATCTCTTTATATATAAATGCGGCATGATTTTAAATTGCGCGTTAATGGCATTATGTTTAGTGTGTACTCATTGTGTTGTTAAAATGACTGTACTAGCACGAGTAGAAATTAAGATTACTGAGATAGCATGCAAGTGGATCTTTCATTGCATGACACTTGCTAACTTAACTGGTGTTTCTTGTTTATTGTGAATTTGTGATCTGATAGTATTATGTCAAATATAAGTATAAATAAACATTTTCATATCCACAATAATTTTTGCACCCTTATTCATAAACACTCATAAAATATGTCATAGTAATTGAATGTTTCATTCCTTGAAACATTGTTTCTATGTTTATGAATAAGGAAGTTGTATTTCTCATGACACTTAGAATGTAATTTGACGACAAGAAATGTAATTAAATTGTAATTGTTTTCTTTTTTTGGATGTAGTATGAAATAAAAATATACGGACACTTTTTGTAGAAATTTATTTTTGAAATTAAGTAACATTTTAACAGGCTCTTTTTAACATACACGAGCTTGCTACTACTTTCTTAAATTTTTCCCTAAACTGGCTCACCACAATAACATATCTCTATTAAAATTTCCTAAATGTATTACTATCGGTAGCCTTTATTTAAAATAAACAATAATATCTGTGAATACCTCAGTGAATATAAAAAGATAAAATATACAATCACACAATAAAAACTCATTGAAACCCAAAGTATCTTCAGCTCCAGGTTTCTAAGTATATAAATATGTACATAGGGACACAACTCTTCAAGTTCAATGGTGAAGGAAATGATATATAGGTGCATTTGGGCTGAATACATAAAAAGATGTTCGTAAATTACAGTACTATAGGTATGAAACCTAAGGAATGTAGCAAACTTGTCTGATTCAGTAAAACGGAGTTATGGCAATTCTGTACTAATATCGAGTCAATTAACACACTGATTGATGATCATATTTGCAATTCTATATTGTGAATCATGTACACATTGAACTTTTCCGAGTTATAATATTGCGTGTCCAGACGAACAAAATAAATTGTTGGTCTCATTTTTGTACTTTATCGATACACAAGTGATTAAACACAATTGACGCTTTCATCAATAAAAGCGAAGAAAATAGATAAAATAAAATTTTATAATACATAATGTCATAACGTATACCTACTAAATGTAAATACATGGTGTTTACCACATGCCATGCAAAACAAAAAAACTTACATAAATGACTAATACATACTTCAAATGCACCTATTTGCAACTAGGAACTATAACAGGGTTTGATATAAAGATACAAGTCCAAGACCTATATGCTTACAGATACTATAATCCCCTAGTAGGTACATTTATACGAGGATACCATTCAAACTGGAATTTGGATCAACAGTTCCGGTGTCTAATGAACGAATGCAGTCGTTATATATTTATTGCGAATATTACTTTAGAAATTATTAATAATAATATGATCAATGAAATATGTAACTAACACGGCATAGTACGTTTTACATAAGCCCTAGTTCTATCACAGTAAAATATTAACAAAAAAAAAACCACTCATATTAAGTAATCCAAAAAATAAAATATTAATATTAATTTAAATAAATAATTAATATTCCTGTTTTTATACATTTGAAATAAATTTTAGATCGAAACATAATATTAATACTATTTTATAAGTTTAATTGATTTTTAATTATTTGATTCGTTTTCATTAGTTAATGTCTCATAAAAACATATTCAATGTTATATTCGACTGTTTCTTTTTCCCACGTTCAGCATACTGCGAGTCAATATGCACGGGTGACCAACAAATGGAATGATCAACACAACAGAACAATTCACAAATGATATTTAACGGTACTTATATTCTTCACCTGTGAGAATAAAACAACGCTGAGATTCATATGTATTGCTATGAAGTAAGTTATTACTTAGAATATTGCAGACAACCGTACAGTATACTATATTGTATCATATATATTCTATGTACCTTTGAACTTTGATTTCACCATAAGTACGAAAATATTTTCTATACAATAGTCTCCTGTGAAAACGATATACGTGCTATTATTGTTTTCACATTACAAGTTATACATTATATCGCCTTACAAACGTGGTGTTCGACGAAAATGATAGACGAATTGTTGCACGCTGGATGTGTTAAGAAATTGCAAATTATTTCTAACTAACAATACAAGTAACAATTTACACAATAACGGATACAGTAATTGGTGCTAGTAGCGGGGCGATGTGTAGATATGCTCGCTAGGGACA
>DWQQ01000747.1:0-10473 GCA_018244775.1 Oxynetra roscius flavomaculata
CATGAAGAGATTGATGAATGTAGATGAAGCACGTCAGGTTTGTAAGGACAGAGATGTTTGGCACTCGGTGCTCTCTGTATACCCCGCTAGGGATCTGGCGTGACGGTTATTTATTTATTTGTTTATTTATCATTTTCTTATTATTTTATTTTTTAACTCCTTTAAAAAAAATGTTATCGATGTTCCTTAGATATTTTCCTATGCATTAACATCGTGAAACATACCTAGATCGGCTTAGCGGAGTATCAAAATACTAATTGTTCTTTAGAACTTTCATAAATCGAATGTTAAATATAACCGTTGATGGCATGGAGGAATTGATCAATATGGCGGCTTGTGTCGAACCGTCATTGGCAGGCGCGTTTCGTTTTGCTATAAAAAGCTGTTTATCGTTTTCACACTCAAAATACTCGCGTTTTTTTAATTTTATTAATCTCAGCTGTCGAATAACTTTTATCGAATGTCTCTTATTATCACCAACGCATACGTAAATTACGACTTGGGGTTTGTTAGCGGGAAAAAATTTAATAGCTTCTATTATTTGAGTGTTACAATATTCGCGAACATTCAAAAGGTAAATAAAGTTCTCTTTCTGTCGCTAAGCTGTATTAATTGCAATTCTGTTCGCAGTTTTTTAAACATTTTTTGTTGTTTGTTGTTCTCTATCTCTACTCAAACTAAGCATGACGCCTCAGTATCATGCTACGCCGGCCTAGTGCCAATTGGCTTCACACTGTTCAGAGAACTCAAAAGAGTGAACAAAGTTTTCCTGGTGATATATTTCGTTTACTATTGAAAACAGGTGGCATTTCATCTTCAAACGCACATAAGTGTACAAAAAAATTGTGGGAGGCTGAATTCTAAGCCACAAAGCACAACGCATTCGTTTAATTCTCAGATGTATCATCACATCAATGTTTATTGAGTGACGTAACATGAAAACAAATTTACTAAAATCTGAATAAATGTGACAGCCTGTGCACTTACAATGTTTATTACATAACAAGTCACTACCTCGTTATTGCAGTCAATATTGCGATTAATAGTGAAAAAAAAAAATACCAGAGCAATCATGATTTTATGATATTTTAAGTGATTTAATTTAGGAAAACTTCATTGTTGCATCCATTATTACTGCAAATCAGAATTGTTTTGTGTCGCTTTAAATGTCGTGTATATAAAATATCTTAACAAAAACTAATATGACTTAGAATTAACGCTTCAAGGCTAGAAACGACTTATGTTTGAGACAACTATTGAAAACTTAATAATACATTTCTCGGGACAATCCGGTCCCAAGATAGGCAAAGACTGTAAGTATGTTGTCACAGCTGACAATCATGCAAGAACGGTTCTTTTTAATTTATGATGAAAATGTAACATGCTTTTTTAAGTTTTCTTAAATCATCACCTTGTCCACCCTACTATCGTCCATTCTTTCAAATCGAGCATAATGATAACAATAAAGAATAAATATATTGCATTACATGATAATTATATTGCATTACATGATAATTATATTGCATTACATGATAATCATTGCATCTGCATTGTTGTCGAACGATTTAAATTTTCGTAATTTTTGGAAAAAAAACAAACGTGTTAACTCGATACACAAGCAAGCCCGGTTACCGAGCTTGAAGCTTATATTTGTAGTGAATGCTTATGAAACGCGAAGTCAGAAAGTTTATAAAATTTCACATTTACCATTGCAACGCAGTGACTGAAGTTTTAAGCTCATTACGTGTTCCAACAGCTCAGTCTCAGCAGAAATGTTGGAGTTGTGATATACTCGTACGTACATATGTATATATGGATATTCTGATGAACGTTTTACCATTTTAGCGTTTATTTTAATGTGACATTGACGTCTTTGTAAAATCCTTAACAAGAAATGCTTAAGATTTTTTGTTTTACAAAGCATTTTAATAAGAAAACATTCAACGATCTGAATAGAAAGAGTGATGAATAATTGTATTATGAATATTTATACTTATTTTATAAGAAAAAATACTTTGAATTTTATGCTTATCGGCTGAATTTTAGTGTGGGCTATAAGAAAGGGCGTGAACCATTTTTCAATTTGGTTTTATTTGCAGCATATTTTACTTTTCAAATCATAATGAATATTAATAAGCAATAGAAGTTCTCGGGATAGGTGGGAGTCATTTTTAAATAGAACGAATTGACAAAAAAACCAAGGGCATTTAAGATTCTATTTTTTATCAACTTAGGGAGTGATGCGGGGGGGGGGGGGGATAGGTTGGTCATAGGTTAAAGAATATTACAAAAACCTTCTCAACGATTAAACGAACTCGAGAGGTAATAAATTTATACCTTTTATTGGCAACATTCTTAACACTTAAGCTTTTGTCACACACAACAAAAACGGAACGCTTTAATGTATTATTTCAGCGAAAATTCATTCCGTCTGTTCCGATGTCCCTCAACCAAACACCTCGACTGTTGTAATAATATCCGATACTTATAAAAGTTACTGACATTACTCTGAGACCGGTGTAATGGCGTTGAAGCCTCGTCGAACTTGAGCGAGGCTAATGGAAGACGCATTGAAAAATACGGGCCGCCATATAAACAAATGCTTTTTGCCACGACGTTTTATCTATTTGAGCAGGCGTTATAATGTACATATTTATGTCTTTTGAACATCAATATTTTTATATACAACGTTTTGAATAAACTATGTACAGTAAATATTTATTTTTGAAATTGAGTTCTTATTGAAATAAGGGATGCGTATTTCTATAAATAAACCCGATCATTAATACAAATCAAGTATTTATATGGTTTTAACGTTAATTATGTGCTTAGTTTATAAGTTATAGTAAGATTAGTTTTGAATTTGATATCAAGGCGTGAATATCGAAATAAAACATGAGATTCGACATCTTATTTAGCAGAATATATACTGTACTTATATACTTGTCTTTCAGGCTCCCTTATCATTAACTTAATATTTATCCGCGGGCAATATATTCATATATTTGTCTACGCTAAAAAATATTCATAGTAAACTAGATAATAGCGAAAATGTGCTAAAGTAAGGGGCACCATGCAGGCGTTTGGCTCTGACCTCTTTCTACCATTCCACACTATTTTTACTATGCAGTAATTATTATTAATATCATTTGTACTTAGATCAGAACGGTGTAGATGCCACTCCACGTATACACTAGAAGTGACTAACTCAGTCTTTCGAAATAACTAACTGCTGTCATACCGAAAAATACTAAATGGGCTAATGTAACTAACAGTCTTGTTTTTGCAGTACTTATAACGATGAGTACGATTAATATTGTTGTGAATACCTAAAACTTGCTACGCAGCCCGATCTCCAGCGTCCTATTCGGAGGAACGTTATTGCTATCTGAGCGGCAGGCATCCTGATTGTTACCTGCTTGCTTGATAGTCTTGTGACATAAAAAATACCACACAATGTTATCGGATAGAATATCATCATTCAAATGTAAAGCTGTGTTTTTTTGTGCCTTGTCGGGATATATGGAAATGTTCATGGCTCACAAGGGAAAGTTAACGTCGCACACGTGAGATTGTGCGAGGGTCTGTCCATATGACCATTTTCCTGCATACATCACACACCGGCTTTAAATAAACATACTGTTTCAATTAATTTACTGATTTAATAGAGAGCTTTTATTTCCAGAACATAATTGTAATAATAAAGTGGATTTCAATTGTTACTATTACACCGTTAAAAATGTGTAAAGATTGATAAATAAAAAAAGAATTGCTGTACAACATTCTTGTACTACTTATAGTAAATGAATTGAAATATAAGAGTAAAATTGTATTTAAAAATTCTTTCGTTCTATCTAAATGCCAAATTCAATTGCCAAAATCTACAGAAAACCAAGCGACAATTTGAACAAAGTTCTGATAAGTCGGAACACAGTTGTACCTTCGTAAATCTCATGTCGAGTCTCGTTCTGCACAACATTTAAATTATTTATATTCAATTTACTATCAAAATGCTTGGTATAAAGAATATTAACGTTCAATTTCATTTTATGAATGTAACATTTTAAAAACAGGTTACTCTATTTTTATATTATATTTATTGTATGTAATCAATACAAATGCATATATTTCGTTTGGATAAACGAAGTGTATACATCAGTATAAAAACATTTAAAGAAAGAATATACCAACTGGTCACAAAGGTATTAACAAAGTCGTCACTCCTTATTAACGTCATATCCATAACTTGCACTTTTAATTTACCTAGAACATTTTTCTACAGTTCAAGAGCATGGAATCTAAGTACTGCGGGAGTGTTTTACAGTGCTACACTAGTGATCGTAGCAAAATGTATTCGTTGGGTAGAACTATTGCACGAAGATCATCCTCACACGAAATCTAAAACTTCCTCTGCGGTTACTTTTGTAATTTCTTTCTTTATTGACAATTTTATTAGCCGATAAGTAGTTTAGTGAGAAACAACTCCATACCTGTAGCTAAATATCGAATAACAACACTGTTTTTATGATTACCAATGTCGTTTTAAAGTTCACGAGCATTGTAATTTTTTGCCACGTCTAGTGTGACCTAACAGATATGTTGTCATAATATAACACATGAAAGGTTATTAAGAATATTCTCAATAAAATGTTCGGGATGAAAAGCTGTGCGTGCTATAATCGTGAAGTAAAACATCGTGAAGACACTTCAATACCTTATATAACTGCGTTATGGTCCCTAGCGTGTTCAAAGTCAGCTATCTACACTCTAACAGCGTGGTAAACTATGGCTTTAAGCTTCTATTCCGATAAGAAACCTATGTATAACACCAGAACGGTTTATACGATGCAGCACAACATCGCAACCTGCCGCTAGCAGCAGTTTTTGCGTTTTGTGTTCTACATTACCACTGTATTGTATTTTGAAACATGAAACATGAAGGCATTTCACCTTAGTCCTGGCCGCTAACAATGCACTTGTAACCATTTTTTCCATTGTAAATTTAAAACAAAATATTCGAGATTCGACTCTGATTATTATCTACAGTATATAGGTGTCACTTTTCACAATTTAGCTTGCGATACACGTCCGCTAGATGTCGCTACTCCATAATTTCGTGGTCAACGACTACTCTGTTAATAAATGAAACATACGCTATACATTGATGTCGGTGAACTATTTTGTATTAACAATATCTGAATTTCTTTATAAGTATCTAGAGGCTTTCGCCTTAGTTAATGTTTCCATATTGTAATATTTTAGTGGTCGAGTTTAAGGCTACAGTAGACACAAACGGGCTAAGATAGGAAAGATTCCAATATTCCGAATACTTTTTGCTTACTGGTTCATTTCTATCTGACACCGAGGATGAATGTCGACTTTTGATCACGTCATAGCTACTAGTGTATTTTATACTACTTTCCTACTTATCTAATATATAAAAAATATCAATATTGTCTAGCCCGTTACAGCAGTGGTTAGTGAACGTTACAGAGGAACCGCGGTTCGTGACCTTGATTCCCTATTAGGACAAGCATTTCTTCTGTGCCTGGGTATTAAGAAATATCTATATAAGTATTTATGTACATTATGTATGTAGTCTATCAGCCGTCTGGTTACCATAACACAGGCACAGTTAAAGTGCCTACTTTGGGATCAGATGGCCGTGCATGGAATTTTGCCAAGATATTATTATTATTTGTGGGTTAGATTTCCGTCCATTGCAAATACACGAGTATGTGCGATAAGCGCGTGTATTTGTTGTGTACTTAGGTACAAGGTTATCCATATAAGTACGAATATATTAAGAAACATATATGTAGTATATTAAAAGTCTGATAACTATAACACAGGCTCAGCCGAGTTTTGTAATAGATGTCTACGTGCGAGTTGACCCAAGATAAGTTTATGTAAGAACGAAAGGAAGGAAATTAAAAAACATCATGAGTATAAAATAAATACAATAATGAAGACCGATGCATACCATGTCTGGTATTTCACTTCATTCCTTTACCTTCAGCTATTATATAAATGGGAGGGTGCTGTTAAACAGAGAGCACGTAGACGAGGACTGTCCTGCCATGTAATTAGACTTTGTGGCCGCCGGAACGAGTGTGAGTAAGAATAACTGGCAGTACTGGTTTTAACGATTGTATCGTGTATCTTGAATAAGTATAACTTTTCCTTCTGGTTTTTTTTTTGTATCTTGCTTTCTTAACGTTTCTATTTAATAATTGAAGGGAAGTAGAATCGTATATTTTATGTGGTTATGATTGTTTGCGACACAGCGGTATGAAGGTTTCGAAGGTCGTGTTTTCTTTCGTTAAAAATAACTTAATTAGTGTGATGATGAAATAGGTTTGTATAATTTCGGTGTGTTTGAAATGAGAAACATGTCAGACAACAGTTTATCTGTAATATTTTTATGGCCTCATTTAAATTACTGATGTGTTCAAAATATTTCAATCTAAAAGGAACCTACAGCAAATACTATGGCGATCTTGTGATTGAAGATGTAATCAATGGAATTCTTGTGTATCACATTTCCCATACATCAAATATTATTTTTTAGATAAAATATAAACCATACAACTTTTTGAACATGAAAATAAAAATAAATAAATTAATAAATAACCCCCACGCCTAGTCCCTAGCGGGGTAGGCAGAGAGCACGGAGTGCCAAACATTTTGTCTACATTTTGAACATTTATATCTGAAACACTTTGAGTCTACTTACAGTAGTCTGCCTTCATTCCCGACCATATTGTTTGAAGGCAGATTAAATTAGATAAGAGAATAGGATATGAGAGATTACACAACGTAGGTACATATAATGAAATCGCCTTAAACTCTATTGCCAATGTTAGGACCGTTTCCACCAAAGGACCACTGGTCGGTATGTGAATATCTGCCACTGATGATCACAAGACTCAACGTGGCCACGAGGTCGGACAACCGATCAAATGTTATGTAACCAATAAGATATATGTATGTAATTACGTTGTAACATACCGGTGTGGTCGCGTGTTAAGAGAGTAAGTACAAAGATACTTTTATTTATTTATTCAAACAACCAAAATCAAAAGCTCATCATGAAAAACCATTTTCACATTACTGTTTACGTAACACGGAACGATATTATAAACACGCCTAGATTTCTATTAGAGTAACAAAAATACTTCGGAAAACGGGATGCACGTGCTGGCGTTCCAGTATTTATGTGTTTTGATAACGTTTAATATAACATGCGGTTTTTATCACTCGGTCGATTATGGAGGCGATGAAAAATCCACTCTACGATCGCTTACTTGTACAAGAATGATATCTGTTAGCGGGAAAATTACAGGGGCAGAGGTAGTCAAGGTTAGTAAAACGTTCTTATGTAGTTTACAATGCCGATCGTGTGTCTAAATACTGAAGTAGTTCTCAGAACTTTTCTAGAAAATAGATGTATAACATAATTGCTGTTTTGTACAATTTCAAAAGAAGTATTTTATTTTTAAAAAAATCCCTACCCCCAACAAAACCACATAAATCTATGTAGGTTCTTATTCATATATGTTTTATTCCTTATTCGTTTTTCTAGAGTATGTTCTATTTATGAACATCATTCATACGCTCTGATAAATGTGAATGTCTCTGCGAAAGTATGTACACTCAATAGACTAGTAAATGTGAGACACATGTACAATCTTCCTGCGCGTGTTACTTATCTTCGTAGAATAAGTATTACTTTTATGAGACAATCTTTATATAAGTATTTATAGTTAACTTTCTGTAAGTAAAAATCTGTAAGTAAAAAAATAACAAGCTTAAGAAGAAATTTAAAAAGCACCTAAGGCCACTAGCCACCTAAAGAGTCTGCCATCTAAAGACACAAAATCATGAAAATCCATAATATATATCTAGGAATGTATAAAATAAATATTCAAGCTTAGCATATATTTTTCATACAACCATCGTTTGTGGGACAATTGACTAGACCTAGTTTCTTCTACATATTACTTAGTTTGTGATAAATAACACGATGTTAATAATGAAAAGTCGTAATATCAAAGCAAAATAAAGATAAACGACAAGTTACTCTTCAGCTCGCTAATAGATTTAATTAATTGTTTTTTTTGTATGAAAACAGAGCATGCATAGGCACAGGCCACACAACATAATAATTCGCTTAACAATCCAGGAACTTCTGTATTGTTAAGCGTTAAGTATAAATACGCTATTACTAATTAATTACCTGGCAAAAGTTTGTGAACGTTTACAACAACTAAATACATATATGCATAAGCGCTATGAGATAATGCATTCTGCTGGTCAAAAACCATCTGTCACATTAAGCCATCAATAAAAACCTCTTTTGGCCTCTTTCACTAAAAGAAAAACCATTCGTACATTAAATGGAAGCACCCAAGTGAGTTTTATAATCTGATAGATGTGTTATAAGAATTCGTATGTTTTTTCTAATATTGGGAAAACCCGTGTGACAATAAACAGCTCAGCGAGATTAAGACTGTCAATCAATTGTGATTTATCTGGTTGATTGTGTTCGGGAACGTGTAAAAGATTACATTACACTGAGAATGTAATGTTTCATTGGTAATGAGACTGCGGGCATGCCCATGCCTCGTTTAACTTTGTCGTCGACATTCGCAGTGGTATTTTAGCATGACCTACAAATACATTGACATTGTAGAGGCATTTCCAAGCCCGAAGCATGATCAAGTACGTTTTTCCGATACACAATATAATATAGCTTAGTAACCAGGTTCGGCCTTTGAAAGCGACTTTGGTTTACGCAAAGATTTATACAAAAATTAACAAAAATTCTATATTCATTCATGTCGTCAATATACATAGTATGTCAGCCCCAGTTTCTAACTTTACATATTTATAATGTCCATTCCTACATATGTACTTACAAAATGTTATAATATAGATATTTTTGTGCTATCGTCACATACTCCGTACAAACTTGTTTCGCGCACCATCCATCACCGTTATTTATGAACTATCATGTCAAATAGAACAGAGGAGAGCGTCGAAAAAGTGTAATGTCGCCCACATTGGTGAGTGACGTCATAAATAACGTAATCTCGAACAAGCATCGAGTGGTTTCACCGGCGCAAACAGTTTAACTTACTCGTACCGAAGCAACCGCGCTCATTAATATGTGATTTATTTCACTTTTCGTTCTGTAATAACGCATAGGTCATATTCAATCTGCATTAAGCGTAAATAATTTGATCTATTCATTTATCAATTTGATTCATTCATTAATCAATTTTATTTATTCATTAACCAATTAATATTTTTGCAAAACATTTCTACTGAAAGAAACGTTTGAATAAAGGGTTGGTAGTTTATTAGGTTTGTTGTAAATAGGTTGAGGTGTCATGCTTTTATCTATGGCGGATGGTGGATACACTGGCATTTCAAATGTAATAATTCTGCAAATACTGTTATTTGATCAAGTAGGTACTTCGATTTTACAAGAAATATTTATACAAGAAATATTTATGGCGTTTCAAAATAAATAAAGTTTCGGTGCCTGTTTGTTACATGTTTCATAATTACACTAATTATATAGTATATTTTACGAAGTTTTCCGCGTTGTCATTATCATTATTCTTATATCATTCCACTATTGGATAGGGATTTGGTTTCAGAACGAAAACTTTTTAGTCTACCACACTATCTAAATGCGGTTTCGAAAAATTCAGTCGCTATAGAAAAATATTACAAGGAACGCTAAAGCGCGCAGGTTTTCTGACTATATATTTCCCGACGTTATAACGAGTGATATTCAATGTTAAAACCGAGCATAAATCCTCAAATCAGAGTTTCAGACCGGGGATGCGGGAACTCTCACAGTTGGGGGCTGAATTCTAAACGGCTGGGCTAACAGCTTATAAATCAATTTAAACGTAGTCATAAAATACCTCAGTAGGTTGATTTCATTTTACGAGCTTTTAACTAAAAACGTACCCAATATCGTGTACCAAATTGACTCAGATCTAGACGTACCAAAATGTACCCTGGCACGTTTCGCGCTCTTTATTAGACTTCGTTGGATACTGCTGAATAATAAATTTGCATTAGAAAGAAACGCCTGTAGAATTAATAATATCCTTAGTTTAGGACCTAGTTGTGCGGTAAATTAAAAGAAAATAATATATCATTGCTTTTATTCCACTGACGCGAAATCACAATAATTACGAATTCCTTACTAAACGATGTCCTAACTACTGCTTATTGATTTTTACGGAATGATAAAAATATATGTAATAATTATGTAAAAGAAAGAGAGCGTCGATGTAAAGATGAGAAAGGGGATGCACCGATGGTTCGGGCACCTAGAGAGAATGGATGATGAATGTATGACAAAGAAGATATACAACGCGAGTGTTGATGGACGTAGGGGCCGAGGGAGGCCAAGACTCACCTATCTCGACCAAATAGGTCGGATATTGG
>DWQQ01000748.1:0-10472 GCA_018244775.1 Oxynetra roscius flavomaculata
GCTATAATATCCTGCCATTATATAATGAGATCCTGATTACTATCTAAGGCAATATAATCGGCATATATACTAGTATAGCCCGTTAATTGTTGAGTGCGTATTCATTGAAATAACTTCCTTCTGAAGCCGGTTCAAGAGTCCATCTCATGGTATAGGAAGTAGTGAGTTCCGGTTACAATGTCAGTGTCGACGCGAGGCCGCCCGCCCGATTCGACCGGCGACCGATCATACCTCAATGGGTAGATGTCTTACTTTGGACTAAAGAGAGAAGAAATAATATAGTAAGCTATAACAATTTACCGGCTGATTGGTAGTAAAAATACCATTTTTAATCAAACACCACTGGTCGTTAAAATTGTAAGTTCTTTCCACGTGTTCAGAAAATCCTGTGGAATATATTCTTGTAAGCCAACTGTTATAGTCAAGCAAAGGCCTTTACAAATTTGGTACGTGAGTCGAGTATTGTTCTTAAGTAACTAACTTAAAAAAAAAACTTTAAACATAAAATAAGTCTCATTATAAGAGATGTTGGACAATACATTTAAAAATAATGAAATATAAATTTGAAGATGCGAAGGTCTAATACAGCAGCGTAAAGCTTGTCAAATACTGCTCATATTAACATTGACTGTACAAGTGTGATTCACCGAGTGTATAGTAAATTGTTTGTTATTTAATAGTTAATGGCGAAGCAATTATGTTGTACAAGTCGTAAAGGTACCGGGTGTTGGTTACAAATATTCAAAATAACAGGCCCACAGTTGATTGCACAATGAATGTAGAGTCAACGATCTCTCAAGGTGGTATATGGTGTTCAAATTTAATTCCAAGGTTTCGATCACTAATACAGTCGACCGGCAATATAAATAAACGAACATTAAAGCACAGATATATACAGACAATAATAGATAGATTAATATTATTTGTTACACATCTCGTTGATTTAAATTGAGTTTATAAAATATTTTGTAGGTATCCTTACCTTGGGCCGAATTAATACAACGCTTTCATATTTCGTTTCATATATACATATACACATTATTATATACAATTTATTTATATGCTTATTGTATACATATGATTATATGCATTTAGTATACAAATAAATATTCTTGAGCTTGAATTTCCTTCTATAATGAACATGTCTTCAAGACAAAATACGAACAGAGTTTGAGGATGACGATCGACAATTTAATGTTTAAGTTATCAAACTTACTCTTACAAATAGCCGGAGAACCTACTCAGACGAAGTGCTCTGTAAGATTAAACGCGTTTTAATGGAAACATTCCACTTCGAGGCTGTTTTACGTTTCCGTGTGCTGTCGTAAATGACCATATAAAGCCACCGTAAATTGGAAATTTTGTTTTGATTATTGTGTGCGGAGTTACCACAACAATTATTTGGAAAACTTATTCTTAGTCATTTCAGATTTGTTTTCATTAAAATTTTTGTGTATTAAATATCTCCTATTAACAACTATATTACTTATATAGAAGTCGAATGCGAGGTCTCGAAGGCTCATTTGTTTTGTTACCATTTTTAAAATAAAAGATATTTCGATATATAGGTGCATAGAACCAGTACAAAACAAATTTGTCCCTAAACAACTATGTTATATTTGAACAGAATGAGCTTCAAGGTGTATCCGCTTGCTAGATAGCGCGACAACCTGTAGAGAGTTCAATGACACCTCTTGGAAGAAGCCTATGTCCAGCGGCGTACTGATGTCGTATAATGATGATGAAGCAGAGATTCTTTAATATTTGCAATATTTCATGGATTGATTGATTGCATTCGAACAGCTTAAAATCATTGATTTGAAAAAAACTATGTTAGAGAAACTCTGATGTCATGATTGATACACTTTTCATACTTAAACTGAATTTTAAACTTTTTTACGATAAAATATGCAACAAAAAATCATCGATAACATCGATTAACAACCTAAGATGTTTTTTTGAAAAAATATTTAAAACCAAAAAAGTATAACGTTAAAACTACTATATAAATTGATGCGTAGAAAGACAAATTGATCAGGATTCGTACTGTTAGCCTTCGCTACACAACCTTGACAATCAGCTCCACGTAGTACTGAGCCGATCCATTTGAAAACTAGACACTTCCGATCTATCGACTTCCTATTCCATGATATAAATGTTTACTTTTAATACCTCTATTTAAATGCGTCTCGTGCCCGATCCGCTGTTTCGACTGGTCGGCTACATCTAAACACGTTTCCGTAAACATGTTGCTGATTAATAACTTTTATTTGATTCAGAAGGTAACCGATATACAAAATGGCCGCTTCCGTTACATTGAAAAAAAAACCAATTATCATCAAATAAATATCTCAAGTGAATAAAAGTCGCCTTTTTCCATCATCATATCAATGACGAATTTTAATATGATGTTATTAGTGTATTTATATTATAATGAGAAAACATAAACAATCCCAGACACCGAAACACAAAATGTTTTGTACCGTTTCTGAACAGTACGAAGCTTAGTAAAACTGAATATTGTTGGACGATTTTTTCGTCTATTATTATAACGGTCACGAGCGCAGCCAATCATACCGACTGGCGAACAATGTTCTCTCGTTAGACCGGCACACCTATTATTATTTTAACTCGGCACCAGGCTTCCTCCCACTCCAATGTTTTGAAAGGAACCAGTGACATTCGGTACCTTTTCGCTTTCACCGCATTGAAAAGTGAGCGTAAAAAACGTATTTTGGCAGCGGCTAAGCAGCGGAAGATCATCGACCCCATCGAGTCGTAGGCCATAGACAAAGGGCGGGCGTGTTGTGACGAAAGTAAAAGTGTCGGTGTTTATAAATTAAAACGGATATGGAGTCACGATCGTGATCCACGAGACGATTTGGGAATGTCACGGTTAGCGTTGGACCGTTCTGTTTTGTTACCACACTTTGGGTATAATATCAAAACATATTCCGAATCGATTCCGATGTTTACACAATAGTACATCATTGAAGAATCGCTCATTGCTAAATTGTTGCCATTGTAGTATTTTAAATTATCATGAACTTGAATTATTTTGGTGCTTAATTAAATTTAATAAAAAACTGAATCTATTGTATGTTCCTGTAAAAAACAGAGAGAACTCATAGTACAATAATTAAATCTTATGGAGAGATTATTCAAATTCTCAGTTCATTTTTCTGTCCACTTCAATTTGCCGTTTCCTTCATAGCTGTGCACAAATTATGTGGTGTCATAAAGAATAGAAGTTTTTATCAAACAAAAAAATGAGAATATACAAAACTGTATTTATCTAAGTAACGTACATTTGTCTTCAACTTCCTCGTCACGTCTCAAGGATATTTTTTTCATTTATTACGCTGCCTTAGTAATAATTTTAAGACGAATACACGAGCTTTATTTAATTGAATAAAACAATAATTTAACACACTTTACACTTAAATGTATTACTAACACGTAAATATATCGTTTGAGTTTTTGTTTGATTTATCGAAGAAAAGCCTATGAAAAATTCTCCAATAATTATTTTTCGACGTAGCATGGATCGTAGCTCTTGCTACGCAATAGTCTACGATGTGTCTACTTCAAGTAAAAATTACATGTTTACTATTTGCACGGGCAATTGTTATATTAATATATTAACCAATAATTTTCCAGGTTGTGTTTTACATTATTTATTTTTAATATCTTTGCATATTCTTATACCCATAAAATTTTTTGTTGTCTTAAAAAATATAAATATTTACCCATCGTGGATGTCATCGTCTGCAGTTGTCGTGCATGCGCAGAGGCGTCCAGCGCCTCAGGCCCCAGGTTGTCACTGGACGACAGCTTGCCTAGCAGCTAGGTTTGCACATCACAAGAAGTTCCACGTCTTTATAAAATCACCAAACACCTTTTTAATTTACGTCTTCGAAAATTTTTCGACACACCAACTCTCAGCATACTTTTTTAAAGCGGCACTCGATACGATCAGCACGCGAAGTCCAGCGCACTTCCTGCGGAACGAGAACACTAGGGTAGCGTGGGCGCAGGTAGCAGTTGATTTGCGGCTGCCTGCGCGCTCTCCGAACCTCTCGATTCGGCAAAATCACGATAACGACTGCGCGCGAATGTCGTCATGTCGAAATTCGAAACACTTTCACCTAAATATTCCGCCTCCGTTTCGGCAGACGCGGGCGTCGCTCTCGGCGCTCACACACACACACACTACTGACATCGTCAGTACTCAATTACGTACGCCGTAAAAATTGCGTCAGTGTTTTTCGTAGCCGACCTTACGTTTGTAGAGTACGTCGCCGAAATATAGTTATCCCTGTCTTATATTCATTCACCGTTATAAGAGAATTTTTTGTTTCATTTTTTTTATCTGGCCGGATAGTCGAGGACACGCGTGTGAGTGTGCGGATTTCGATAGCGGGGTCGATGAACTGCCGAAAGGGATTTCGTTAAAAAGTTAGCACCAATGTTTCAGTGTTAGGATGCGTTGCAGTAATGGTTATGGGTGTAGCGCAGTGAGGCGTGTGTGGTGCGATGGAGGGGAACCAGTCGTCATCATCGCTTAAGTAGGTCAACCGCATGCGCACGCGCGGTTTTCATGAGCACATGATGGATGGGACGAATGCTAACTCTATTTCTTACTCAATCAATTTTTCGAACACTAAAACCTAATGATGAGTGAAGCGATTTTTTTTATATATCGTTGGAATTCAGTAAAATAACAGTCAATATAGATGGAGTCATATTTTTGAATTTATATACTATATAAAATGTTTTGTATTTTTATAATACAATTTTAAACTCAATGTAACATATTTTCATAAAGAAAATATCACAATAAAGCCGCCGCAGACCACGGAATACACTATATAGACGAGTTAAATGTTTAGCTGTTTTTTGTGTAAAAGGTTAGGCGGGCCGATGGCACACTTCGGTGTTGGATTACATTAAAGCGGAGTTCATTCGCATCGCCCGATATTCATTTTTATCTAGATTACTGATTCATTACATTAACAATATGCAAGACGCACCGAACAGGTGTATAATTAATGTTAGAATATTTATAATTATTTTTCCGGTTACCACAGTAATAAATATATATGGTATAATATTAAGAAGAAGACAAATGTTTAATTGAGCGAAATGAGCGCTTTAGGTGCTATAAAACGGGAACATGCCTACGTCGAGCTTGAACAGGTACGAGCACGCTTTAAATATCAATGACATGTCCGTAATGGCCATCAGCGGTGCGTCGCGCTGCGCTCAGTCAGGTAGTCCAGGGTAAATTTAGTCAGAAACGGCACCGAAACTGGGTTAACTATTCTCCTGTAGAAAAACACGGCCACTCGAAATTCTGACGCACCGACTGGCCCATGTGAAGAATGGGTGAAAGCGAACTAACCCCATTCGAAAAACGCGACAACAGGAAACGTCTTATACCTGTCATCATTTGTTGCATTATTGACGTTGTTTTGTTATGTACATACGTATTAACGGTTTCGTATATTTCGCGACGGTTGCAACAATCTCGATTCAAAAAACCGTAGACCGAAGAAAAATATTGATACGTACATATGTATGTATGTATATGTAAGTTGCGTTGTATGAATGTTACTGTTAAGGAAGTAGTGTATTTTTACTGTGGTACCACTTGTGATTGAGGCATGCTATAATGATCCGTATTCTATATAGGTATCATATAGGACCATTCTAAAATATAATAAATGACTTATTGATATCAGTACATGCCAACCTAAATAGCAAAATATTAGACATTGTTCTGAACAGAACGATTGATGCATTTCATTAAATTTTTATTACTATGCAATTTATGTTTAATTTGGAAATTATTTTTGGGAAATGACATCATATACTATGATCACACACTTCTCGAGCTCCGCCGTTCATGGAAGTCACCAAATCGATGATAAAATTTTGCACTGAAGTGTTTACTTTACAATACTTCTACAGTATTTTTGGCGATAGCTTAACAAAGAATTTCTGTTCACAATATTCGTTCAAATAGAATATTTTGACACAATTCCTTTGAAGCACTTCTGACGAACACATTGTTGTTAACGTGAACAGTTTATTTTTTATATTGTAAGATTGCACTTATCTAAAAGACTAAAGGTGTCGCCTGTCAACAATTCGAAAATAAAATCAGATGACGAATAGATATATATTTTTCGATAGCATTTGAGTCGTATCACTACATCGCCTTTTTTGATAACGATGTTTTCACACGCTCCGACTAGACTTGCCGATCTATTTCGAGTTGAATAACCTCTCACGCTAAAAACGATTAGCTTGCATAATTAAAACGATACATTAAAAGTCATTGTATGATTACAGGCCATCGACGTTCGTTAGTCAACGATTTGGTTTTCATAATAAATCAGACTTATTTGGCAAACATGTTTATTGTAATATAGTTATTTGGATGACATATACCTATTTAAATACATATATGTAAGAGATTTACTAGATACATACATACGTAAAGGTGAGTGTTATCGCAGATATGCTCTGTTGGCGTCATTTAATTATAACATGAGACAAAAAGTTTGGATTGGTATTTAAGATAGTGCGATTTAAATAGAATCAAAATTCGAATTAAGCTTTTAGTTTCACTCTTAAAGCCGCTTTCAAGCTTAAAGCCGGAGTCAGGACTAATATGACTAATGATATGCATCGTGATCTCTACAAGAAATTAATCAATCAAACCAGGTACGCGATGTAGTATATAGTAAATAACATTTTGATAATTTGTTGTTAACCCGATTGTCAAGATAATATGAGATACAACGATTCCCCTAAAACTATTCCGGTGTCGGTATTTACCGAAAATACTAAATTTAGTTAAAGAAACGATTTCTGTTATAACCAAGCTTGTTACATTTTTATATAGATAGTTCGGGGACATCGTCTCTTCAAATATTTGGCTTCGGCATTCACCTTTACATGTCAGCACAACGGTCTGGTGTCAATCCAAATTTCGCCGATAAAGGTGTGAACGACCTCGGTCATACGTAAACATCAAAATGCGATTACAATAAAATCTACATTATACTAAGTACTGGTGTATCGTCCTTCTCGGGTTGTACTATTATTAAAGACACTATATATAGCGTGGTGCATTTATTTACACACTTGTTCGAAGTGTTCGCAAAGCAATTGTTCTTATTAAAATACTCATACATTAATGTTATATTTGAACGATATTCCTACTATCATTGCGTACATTTTTGATCAATTTACTAGTTCTTCTTGAAAATTGGCAACATAAATAGCTCAAGTTTACGTTACTGAAATGTTTTATATAGATTGTTTATAACAGTGGGGAAAAGTCAAAAAACTGGGTCGAGAACACTGGCTATTTTTACGTGTTAAATCTATACGTCTATCAAATTTTTGTTGCGCGTTTAGTTATGGGTCGTGGAGTTGTGTTTACAAATCATTTGTTGCTTGACTGATAGGCCAGGGTAAACTGCTGCTTTAACATGTCAAATATATTTTTAAAACTTCAATATCAAAATGAAAAATCCATTTTCAATGGTACATTTTATAGCAGCACAACCATAGGCGGTGTTGGGCATCAACATGACTGACAATATTTATGATCTCTGCCTTTTAGACCCTTTTATCATTCTATTGGTTACGGGTTTCCACCCAGAACGAAAAGGATCAAGGTCATAGTCTACCACGCTGGACAACTGCTTGTTAGCCGCCTTAGAGAACATTATTGATAACTCTAAGGTGTGCATTTTTACTCACAGTGTTTTTTCTAACGACCACAGCAAGTTATATTTAATATTATATTATGTATAAAAATAATGTAGGTGTATAATTTTGGATAGGAAATAAAACATGACACTCGACCAAATTTTCTGTTCTCTATCATACGACATCCAAAACTACTTGAATGACATTCCAATGTTTGCACAAAGTCACATTATAAATAACAAAAAACAATAGTAACGCTACGTGTCAATGACACGCGTCAAATTGTATTGTATTTAGTACAACAAGTTTGGTTTTGGTACAAAGTAGGTAACATTAACAATAACGCACACGCTGCCAAAAGATGTCTATCGTTTTAGAAAACTCGTTTTCAACAGAAAGCAGAGAAAGAGAGATACAATTAGAACGTATAAAAAATATTATGTGATTTATGAATGGTTAATAATGTCAAGTTATTAGCATGTGTATGTTTGCAACGATTTCGACGAACATTGTGAACGCAAAGTGGAGCTTGTAAAAACAAAACGAGTTCTCTTCGACGCTGTACAGTCAACAGACTTATATAATTTAATTCCAAAATGGCTTTAAAAACAATAAAAAAGTAAATCGTAAATATGATTGCACACGGAAAATTTTGACTCGTCATTAATTTTAAGTAAAAAATTATCGTTATAAAAAGCTACACATTCGTTATTATATAACGGAGGCATGGTGTTTGTGTGGCGGTCGGCGCATGACCGCAGCCTGCGTCACCGCCCGGTTTCACAACTCATCCACCGAAGCCGTTTTCACTTTTTCGCTGTCAAGAACGCGCGCGAGCGATAAACAAACTAGCATTTTGGCCGTCACTACTAACCAACTATCTAAATATAAGAAGCAATAACAACAACATTCCAGTCATCGATTTTGATCCCTGACACATTGAACTTAAGCTCAATTTGCAACCGCCCATGCGGACCGCTCGATAGAGTTCACTATGCAAGCCGCGGCACGACTGCCAAAATAGAAGGTCTTCTCTATGCGCACTCCATAAGGGATTTTGAACCTTATTCGTATAAAATAATAGTGTGATTGAGTGCGTTCGAATATATTTTTACCTCTGTTATCATTGCAGAGAGCGGCTTTAGAAACGTCGAGGCTGTTCGTTGACCTTTTTTGGCACATACGCTAGCGAAACAAAAGACTCATTTTGTTAGAGACATTAAAGGAACCTTGATTCGCAACAGTTATTATTTACCCGCGAATTGTTGGAAAGTTTATTAGGACACTGGGTGCTTAATGAAATTTATGTTTATACAAACAAATCAAATACAAGTAATACGCCCTATTTTTTTTTACACATATTAGTAATATTCAAATATTGTTTAAGCAGAGAATTTGTTTAATAAATTGACAATGAAAACAACACGAAAAATCTTTATATACCTCAAACGATTATGTAAAGACCCTTTGGTGCAATTCTTACTAATGTTTATACAGAAATTTGGGACGTACACAGTTCCAATGGCTTACAAAAACCACTGATGTCTAAATCAAATCGGTTTGATAAATATAGAAAAAAAAATGCTATTATTATATTCGATTAAGTGTACAGAGGCTAGTGTTACCGCGATCTGAAGCAACTGAAATTTGAAAGAGCAGTCTCGGTCCTCGATATTCATCGCTGTAACGAGGCCCCTATTGTTTTTAGTTCGAAAACTGCTTACTTGTTATAATAATAGTGCTATTGCAGCTGACATTGCCTCTCACCGGCCCACGTAACACACGGTTACGCAAACGGTCTTTGCTCTTCTTTATTTGGGACACCTTTATTAAGATGTTTTAATTCACATGTACACACTGACAACTTAGTGTTCACTGTGTTAGGTAACCGAATAGACGCGGTATCGCCACAGTATGTTTCAATAAGCGTTTGAGTAACACGCTGGAGCTCTTAGCGGATATGCACATAGGATTCAATGTTTATTTTATAATTACATCAGATGTGTGCATATGTGTCTATGTATGCATATATGTCGGCTGTGACAAAACGCAATTCTTTTAAAATTTACGGGAGCTTTCGAGTTTCATAGCTTTAAGTGTAATGAAGTACAGATATATATAAATAATTATTTATTAATAGGCTCTAAATATCACTTATGTCATATGTAAAATAAAATAAAACAATTTTCATTCGGATTGAAGTGCACAGGAAAATGTTTAGTTAATCATACGCTGGTACGTTTTCGCAAGGCGGAGACATCTTTACGCAACAATGATTCCTCGAAGTAATGTCAGTTATGTAACTTTTATTTTTTGACAGCAAACTGCTGGCAGGTTTCGTTGAACACAACATTTGAAACGGTTAAGGAAGAACGAATTATTTTACATAATACTACATACGAGTATATAAAAGGGTTTTACTTTCTTCCATTAAATATGTGGCAAGAAATGATAGAGTTACGAATTTAATTTTGATGTCTTTATATACATTAAAATACTTGAATACGTAATGATATTTATTGTAAGCGATTATCCATTTTAAATTACTAGGTAAGATTATATAATTCTGTTGTTGTTGCAAGCAGTGATAGCCTAGTGGTTAAGACTTCAGCTCCCTCACTGGGTGGTCTGAGTTCAAATCCCGGCGCGCACCTCTTTCTTTACAACGTGCGTTTTAACATTAAATATCACTTGCTGTAACGGTGAAGGAAAACATCGTGAGGAAACCTGCATATCTTAGAAAA
>DWQQ01000749.1:0-10471 GCA_018244775.1 Oxynetra roscius flavomaculata
ATTACATGTGGGTCAAATCTGACCCGAAGACCGTTAGAGTAAAAAACTTCATAGGTACTGTAGTATACATATATATTTAAAAATTATATTGAAAATAAGCTTATTGCAGTAATTAAATAAAAGTCATAGAATATCAATATCTGAAAACTTTTATTTCGTGAGAAAATCTCATATTTATTCCAAAATGGGTCAAATTTGACCCGAAGACCTTATAAAGGTTAAAATATGTACATTTTTATATTTTATAATATTCAGGCAGGACAACGTCTGCTGGGTCTGCTAGTTTATAATATGAACCCATTACACGAACCAGGCAATTCGCCAGCGAGCGAAAAAGCAGCGTGTCGCGAAGAAGTCTTCTTCAGCCGTCAGCTCCGCGCTGTCCAGCGGAACCGCTGCAGTGGTTATAGAGAATATGGCACACCCAGTCCAGTTCACTGGACTACAGGAAGACAAGCCCACGAACACAGCATCGGGGAGCAATGAAGATGAAGACGATGAAAAGTAAGTGGTACCGCAGCTGAGAGAATATACATATATTGAACCGTAATCAAGACTCCTCTATATTAATTTGTACATGTTGACATTTGAAATATAATATCCATATCAAGGGTTAAAAAAATATGAAGTTCTCAAAATCAGACGGTTTTTGTACACTTTTTAAGTTTATCCAGTGCGCAGAAATTTTTCACCACTTTCATCTTACGCACGGATGTCATTAAATATCAAAAACCAACAGTCACTGAAACATCCAATTATTTATTAGTATTCATCCATATATATTTACATATGTATATCATGGCAATTCATTAAAAGCACTTAGGTCTGTATTAGTATTTGATTTAATGTCAAAGATAACATAGTCATTTTTCAATCCCTATGATAGTGAATATTTTTATTATTTTCCTAATTTATAAACATTAAAAACGGAAACATAATATTCCTGACAGATTATCCTTGTATCTATAAGTGTCTTCTTTCAGCCTAGAATAAGAGCGAGGTGTTACCTGGGGTCGGTGACCAATATATTCCTACCCTGAATGTGTCACGTGAAGTATTAAATCTGTTTAATTCAGCGGCAGCGCTGCTACTTTGCGTCATAAATATGTGCGGCAAAAGTGCTTCTGTTGGGTAACTAAATAGTTTCCAAATAAAGTCTTAGTAATAATATAACAGCATAATATATGCCGTGGATAACTCTATTGTCTTTATAACTTAACTTTGATAGAACAGAAATGGGGGCGTACGCGGAGGAGCTGGTCAACACGAGATCTGCTCGCTTCATGCTTGCTGCTGTCGTTGAAGAAACTGGACTGTAAGTATGAAGATGTGAACCACCATTTTGGGTATCAACTCATTGGGTTTGGATATACTTGTAAGGTGGGCTGAGCTATGAAATATAGAGTTATATTTGAAATGTTATATTTCATTTATAGGAAATGCTTATTTAACATGTACAATACAAACAGAGGTACAATAAATTTGGTTAATGTTCTCTTTCTGATATCTCTTTCCTTTCTCTTTTTCTATGTAAATGTTTTCTATCTAAATGTAAAGTTAGAATTGCTTCTAAAATCAATGGTTCCAGCTCATTCCATCAATACGATACTGTGTCAGTTGCGTTTATATAACAACTCTAAAAAAACATTAGTGAGCTGTAAATTTTATTTCTAATTAAGAATTTAGATTGAATCATTCAAGAAAGTATAAGATAATTTCCATTGCCTTGCGATTAACTTGAAAAAATTTGCATAATCAAGCATTGCAATTTATGACATCACCATATACTCGTATCTTCGCTTAACACTCAATAACAGAAGCCATGCACATATTGATGACGCAAAGCAGACAATGTTCGCTTTTAAGGCTGACATATAAACATACACTTGGTGCCTCGGGAAGTCTGCGACACTGATTGCTTTAAGCAAATTATTTCTATTTAATTGCTACGTGTAACCAACTTCCGGTACACGTCCCGCTGATCGTCGGATATGTAATTACTTGACTCATGTCAACGTTACATATCATGGTCAGAATTTATTATATGGTTTATTATATGGTTTATTCAACACGCTGGTTATCACTTTTTTCTTAACCGTTTTTTGTTTATATCACTCTTATACCATGTCCCTTACCTGTTATATCATGTCCCTTATCTTTTGGGGTGATGAACTATATATTCTAATGTATCCTTGTTTATCTAAATGTCTTTTTGCCGACAGAATCATGGCGAACTTAGCGTCTCCAATACCCATGATGGATCCTAATACGAATAACGATTCAGGGTACGCCCCATCCAACATGGATGTGGATAAAGACCACAGCCCACCACCATCGCCACCGAAGAACGCCAATAACGATAAAAACAAAGAAGAAAAGGAGGCACCGAGGAAACCTGAGTTGAAGTAAGAATTACAACATAGATTAAAACTGACAACCCTCCATCTAGGGAAGAGTAAGTGTAAGAGATTCAACACGGCAGCCTCGGGGATAGCAACATAATCAAACCTGTATTTGGTTTCAAATAGATCGTGCATACTATTTGAAATATCAGAATATCTTATGCAGGTGCATGCATGCATGCTAGCTAAATAAAACTGATATTGCCAATGTTTTCTAGTTAAGAAATGGCATGTCTTGGTAACATCATTTCACATGAAATTATATGTTTATGTTGGGTTCAGGCGAGGATGGTCAACTGACTCTACTCTGATTTTATCAGGTATTCTTTAATTGCACTAATAAACATACCTTACAAGCCGGTAGTAATTATAATAATATCTTGGGACATTTCTACGCGCGACCATCTGATAAGAAACTAGACATAGCTGAAACGACTGATAAACAACATATGTATGTATATATGTACCTAGAAATATATACTACTAAATATATACATATAATTTTTACACCAATACGGAATAATTGGTTGTGCTCTATGCAAAAATATTTGGAAGTAACTAAACCCACAACCAATCCGAATCAGTAATCAGGTTCACTAACCACATTACCAACGGGGTTATAAAAGTTAACCCTTGATCACTACCAAGAGATATTTGGATTTATATCAATTTCTCATGTCGCACATTTGTGCACGTGACATACCTGCGTGACATGGTATTCATAATATTCTTGAACTTTATTTGGAGTTAAATCTACACACGTCATTACTGGTTAACAACCCACTTCCTTGTTACTGAGTATTAAGTTACCTTTTATTTGTTTATTTATTGTTACATGTTCTAAACAGCAGGTTAAGCATATTTAGTAAGAGCCTTAGCTTTCTTTTTGTTCTTTTTATGCTATTACTCTATATACTATTAGCTGTTGGCCATTTCGAACGTCGTTTGCATCAATAATTGAGGTGATAGTTACATGATTGTACTAATGCTTTTTAATTGAGTAGGTGTATACCTTTTTTTGTATTCTAACTATTATACATTGTTAATTTTGTTTTTGTTATGGTATTTTTAACAATTTTTGTCTATATTTTTGTGTTTTGTTTCTGTTCTTATATGCATACGCCTTAAGAAAATTATTTTCGTTCTACCAAAATATTCTCGTTCACGAAACAATAATATTTAAACTATACAAATTAATATTAACATCTCGCACCAACTCAATAACAACTTCAAGAGTCATTATGCTGAAGTTAGTCTCTTCATACTTCCACACTCATTTCTCATATACGTCCACAGCTTTTATTTGAATCATGGTGGTAGAGCAAAATTCGTGTTCATAATTTTCTCATAATAATAAGTTTGTCCTTCATAGAATTCAACATCGAAAAGTTAGCTGTATGTTCTGAAGCAGCAGAAAAAGTACTACAATTTGAACAATCTACATAATATGTTCAACGAAGATGGAAAAAGGCAGACGGATAAAAAAGTAAAATGTACGCCAGAAGAAACTTGGATGACAAATAATGGAATTCAACAATAATGACAAATAATGGAATAAAAGCGCTGAAGAGGAAGTAACTAACTACGCTTAAATAACGTCATACGACAGTGTACAAAAAGGGTTAATAAAATTAATAAATTACCTTTACGAAAAAGTTAATAAATATTCACCTAAAAAATTAAAGGTATTTCAAAGAAGTCACCGAAGGTTATATGTTAAGATTGTTACTTAAATTGTTCTGTTGCTTAAAAAACGCTCGACATTAATTAATTTATCTGAGTTTTCATTTACATGTATGTACATGTAAATCATGATTCATCCACTGTATGAACACATAAAGTTCTTCGTCGATGTAAACCAGAGTTACAATTTAGTCGAGTCTGCAAACAAAACACTGAACTCAGTAGGCATTAAATTTTGTAACTATAAATTACCGACCATATTACTCACTAATCTTAGATAATTTATACGATTTAGTTTGTAACTTTATCTTTGAATATTAAACTGTACTATATTAATTTCTAAACAGCAAATTTAGAGAAAATCCAAGTAGAACTTTCGAAACTAGAACAAAGTAAAATGAGAGTGCTTGGCAACTTAAATGATTAAAAGCTTTCAATTCGAAAATATCTGTTATACGTCTGGCATCTTGTTCCAGTGATGAGTGTCCTTCATGACTGAGCCTGGGAGGTTTTTATTTCCGCCCAGGATAAATATTTTATGATGGGCATTTGCTCTTTATCTATAAATATTAAAATTTATCAGCTGTATGCTTTTCCCAGTTAGGTTAGGTTAGCTCTGCCCAGTTCGGAATCAAGTGTGTATTATACTGTGTATGAATTATCCTAACATACTATAAATACAATGATAGTTTGGTCGCTGCCTTACCATGCTTAAGATCCCAAGGTTTGCTTGACCCGCTTCCGGATGAGTAACGAATACAAAACAGTTAACTCATTTACTATTAGACCGGATATTCAAACGTTCTTAAGTATACCCGACATGCTCAAAAGTTAAATGCTGCAATCTCAAATAACCGCAATATTTCGAACTATAACAATGTAGCTTACATCTCCAACATCTCACGTCGGTAACTTTTTTACATAAACATATTTTCCTTTAAGATGTTATAAGGATTCGCTTTTCTCTCAACGATTTCAGAGAGTACATCTGCAATTGCGACGAAAATAAATATATGGAATCCAATACTAACCACAAGATCAGTTTTCAAATAGGTACAAACATATTGATATCTCTGAACAATTTCAGAAGCATCACTCAAAGATACTCACAATGCGATGAAAACAGACAGAGACGAAAGTCGTAAACATTGAAATGTTAACTTATTGTCAATAATAAGTTATAATATCTTTTAATTGGATTAATTTATTGTTTCCATTCAAACAAACGCGCCTTTTCAAAAATGATCACATCGAACGAAAGAAACGTTTTTACTCTTTACATTGATTGTCATGTGACAAAAACTAATTTTCATTTCATAAACTAATTAATAGTATGCAAATTTTGCTGTATAACTTTTCGATAAAGTATTATAAAAGTAACAACATATTTATATATTCATCTTATGACAAAATATTTATACGTAACACAAACAGCGAGACGAATGGCCGCCTTGCTAGCATCTTTCTCATAATCCTATGTCCTATCTTCACTCATAATTTAGAGAGCTATCACCCTCACATTGTACGCTAGACGTGAAAAGAACTTAGAAACTTTCCCCAGTTTCCAAGACGTTGCAATGTTACCAAATGTGATGAAACTCCACATAATCCAGTGGAATTTGTTTCGGTGGATAACGGGCATCTATACCACAATACATTTAATATTTCCGTTCAAACATATCAGGATAGTACATTGCGTTGTTTAAAATCAAATTCCTCGGAACAATGGCCACCGTCAAACGTCGGGGGCGGAACGGTCCCGCGATCGAGCGCCATCCAATATGACCCACTTTCATTAATTTGCATGAGTTTGCAAATCAATATCTAATACTACCGTTTCGCCTGGCTCTTTCCCTATTTCTCGTATGTCACATAATGTAATTGATCTAACTTCTACATGTTTTACTTCTCAAAATTCACCTGCACAGCAAAGATACTATTTATACATTTAAGCGACTTAAAACAATAGCATAAGCCCCTGTGACCTATACCAACCAAGTTACCGTTTGTTAATAAGCGAACATAAGCAAAACATATTTTATTCAAAGAAAAAGATAAAAAACACAAAATAGGTATCTTCAATCATCGTTTTGTTTTCTTCTTCCATTTTCATAGCTCCATTTATTATTGTATTTTCATACCAAATATTTCATTATTAGTGATCTCCATCACGATATTTGTGTTCTGTCATCAAATATTTTCTATACAGTATATTACAAATCTAATTGTGAGGCCTCAGTGCCTACACACAGGTCTGAATTTAAATTATCAAAGGACAACGTATGCAAATCATTCGTTCAAAATGAATGAGTTCGTGCACAAATTTGAAAGTAATTGGTTTGGCCTCTGATATCGTTTCCGTTTCGAAATTACCTTATATGGAAACTCGTGCATGAAGGGAGAGAGAATTTTCCAGAAAATTTGACCCCATAGAGGCCAATTTACCGATTTATTTGGTTCTAACTTGAGCATCTAACTGATACAATTGACGAACAGTGCGCCATTATGGAACACAAAATCGAAGTCTACAAAAATATTATGTAGTGTATATATTTTTTAATATTTTATATGACATAACACATATTATGTATATTATAATTGCAATACTTATTACAACCTACCACCAATTTTTCAACATGAGCCTGGCAACGATGTCACTGGGCATTAAGTTCGACCTTTGTATAATCTATACAACTGTTACGAGGTGTACAAATATAAATAAATATTCAATAGAAGACAGATATAGAGAAGAAATTGAAATCAGAATATAAAAAAAAAGATTTGGTGTAGCGAAAACTTCAATAAGTAGTTACACCAGAAAACATTGTTGAAACAGTGAAAAACAATTGTAAATATGTACACTAGGAAATTAAGCACAAAAGTACAAAAATTACTATAATTTATCCAAACTACATGAGTCCATGAGAAGTTAAGTTTTGGAGCCCTAGCAGATGCTTTAACAGTACTTAAGTATAGGTCAGCTTAGCTTTATAACTACAACAAAAACGATTTGGTATTATTATCATATATAACTTTGTTCTACGGATAGGTCGATGTATCTATATATCGCGACAAGCACGGCGACATCGGTCATTAAAAAGTTATTTCCAAAATACGATGGATAGTCATTATACATTTAGCCTTTCTTCTATCAGGTTTTACATAAGTAGAACTTACAGCAACGGAATAATGAGAATATATAACGAGAATACGTAACGCTCTCATTAGATGGAGGAGAAAACAAGTTTGCAAAGGCTTTCTTTTTGTTCACCTGAACTCATTGAATTGAAATAGATTGAAATCAAATAGAGAATAATTTGTAATGGAAGAAATATCTTTTAACTAGAAGTGTTCTGCGATAAATGAATGAAATTAAATATATAGGTCAATACCATCGTGTAACCAATCAATTCAGAATCAGTCGGAATAATAAGGATCGTTAACATTTCTGTATCCATTAAATATACAATATTTATCCATATTTCACCATCATAGGCACGGTCCGACAAAACTAAGTCGATGAAATACTGTCATAATTAACTATGAATCATTATTTTAAATATGCTGCCTGTTGCCATTTGTCAGAATTAACAATGATTATTGATTCTTACAAATTGAGACCAGTTCAATGCAACAGTTTAAGTTTTACCTCACAAAATGTACATCCATTCACACAATATCCATGTAATTCTCAACACGCAATAAACGTATTTATGTACTCAATGTACAAACAGCACAGTGCCTACAAGCTAACGAGTGTATACGATACGAGTATGTACGTTGCTTCACGGACACGTGTGTTGCCAAACAAATGGGGAACGCCACTAAAATGCGTCTCACTCACTCCTAATGTGATGTGCAAGTGAATATGAGACAGCGCTATGGAGTATTAAATTCAATGTCAATAACAGTGTAGATATTAAAGTAAGCACCATATTCAATATAGATTGCGCATTTTTAATTAATTCCGAGCTAACGGTAATGTATTTGTGCACTCGAACGTACAACAAACAACGTAAGAGTTGTTAGCAAAGAACGTCGGTGTTTATATTACGCACGCTCACGCCGAACTGATCAGAACAACAGATTCACGAATTAATGGAATTCCCGAAGACAAATAAAAGGCATCCATATATTATTTTATTTAGCATAATTATATTCGAGTAACAAGTCAAATGTCAGATCAGCTTGTTATTTTTCTACGTAAGTGTCTTATACATATATAATTTAAGCAAATTTTTTGTTAGCGTATATTAACTTACAGATTTCCACTAGGATGTCGCGTTACTGTGAGCCGAATTTGATTTATACGATCTACTTTCATTTAGGGATGGCAATACACTTGTTTCTTGAACAGTGTTAGATTAAATACACTAGCGCTGAAAGAGGATGTCGCCTTTTACGATCCTGTTTTATTCAAACGAAAATTGAGATTAACAAATATTGAAGGACAAAATAAATTTTATATAAACCGACTACATGCCATGTACCGCTGTGAAGATCAGTAGTACTTTTAATATGAATTAGAAGCATTCTCTATCAGTCAACTTTTGATGATACTAAGTAGTTATCATTGTGAATAAATTCCAACCATTGCTCTTACGGGTGATCCATATTATATCAGTATTAATACAGTACAGAAACAAGACACTAAAATTTAAAAAATAAAATTAGCAAAAAAAATATTTTAAATATGTGACCAATCGATAAGTGTTCACTTTTAATTTAAAACGTTATATTCAGTAGGTATAGGTATGTAATTAAATAGCAAAGCTTTAGCAGGTATGTAATTAAATAGCAAAGCTTTAGCAGTAGTACTCATCATTGGTCATAAGTGAAGAAAATCATTAATTAACCAATCATTTTAACATTCCACTTTTGGATACGTTGTTTATATAAACTGGTGTATGATCAGTACATACCTATGTCAATAATTAAAATAAAGGGTAATCAAAGTAAAATTAATTAATTTAAAATCAATGGGAGGTCGCAGACATTACTCAGTTATTGAACAAACTCATTAAAGTAATACGTTAATGCTCTCAAGGTGATAGGGCACGAGCTTAATGAGTGAACCTCAAATGAATAATTGGTGGAGTAAATACGAACTTTGGAAGCCAATAACGGTGGGATGTTTACTAAGTTATCTACCACTAACTGTATATTTTTAAATCTATATCGCACGTCAAATACATCAGGTAGTGAAACCAAGGTTGTATACCTTTTCCAAGTTCTTCTATTAGATGACAAGGGAAGCAGAGCCTATGCAGTAGAAATCAGACGTCTGATAAACTACTTAGATACGATATACATACATACATATACAAAAGACTGTCGTTTCACTTATACCCTGTCGCTTATATACTATATATACTTCTATAATTATTTTTACACCCATACGCAATACGAACGCTGGTACTGATCACACGAATACTTGTCCTGGATGACAATCGGTCCGATTCATTAATCAGTTCATTAACCAACTTACCAGCTAGCCAGATATGGTCTGAGCCAATCCACAAAGTATACACAAGGATGCCACATCCACATCGCATTTCTGTTTCATATCAGCTCCGCGTTAATTACAGTACTTGTACGAATGCGATAATTTACTTAGCTTCGATAATAACTCAAAGTTTGTTTGTGTTTATTATTGAGTGCTCTCATTGTGTGTACCTTTAGAAAATCAAATAACGCAACCCTATACATATGTAGGTCCATGGTTAAGATCAATCAATGTAACAGTTCCAGAAAACTAAATATATATTACCGAATTAAATCCGTAATATCACGGGCGGGATTATGAAGCAAGACGTAAAATAGGGAAATTTAGAGCGAATATCAAGCCTTAAGGGCTCGGCAACCGAATTGAATGAAGACATTCAAATATCTCCACGATAAGGTATTATTAAGGCTACCTTTAATCAAGGTAATGCCCCTTAAGAAATTTGCATAGACTCACCTGATTGGCTGGCAGATCCGACAAAGCGAGGGCAATCTGAAAAAGAAAAAAAAAACATTCCTCCAGTTACTCTTATTGAAATATTTAGTAGGCCCGAAGGAATCACTCTGTGGGCAGGACAGATCAAGGCAATTCTTTTAGGGTATAAATAATAATATGCCGTCTATAATGTGTGGGTAGTTTTTAGTGTAGTCATCAGACGGCTGTAACGAAATTTACTCTAGCAGTTTACGTATTTATTAAATAAGTCCGTGGCCAATAAATGACCCAAATGGCCCGTACCACATGTACATTATATTGAATAGACGCCATAGACGTAACAAAATGTACATAGCACCGAGCATAATAACAACAACAACAACATACCATCACGCCAGGTCCCGACCGGGGTAGGCAGAAAGCACCGAGTGCCAAATATTTCTGT
>DWQQ01000750.1:0-10471 GCA_018244775.1 Oxynetra roscius flavomaculata
CTAGCAGTAGCAGATCTTACAACTCTGTTTAAGCAGCACGTATTGAAAGTGGTACATTCATATGTACATATGTAGGATGTAAGCTATTATTTATGCATGTATGTACATATGCGCGCATGTGTGCGTTGCTGGAGTGTGGAGGATGCATACAGAATAAAATAATCCACTACCATATACCATAATCGGGAATCAATGACACATTAGCTTCATTTACTAAGTCCGAAGATACGAAGATAAGATCCGAAGTGTCCTGACTAAGTTCTCAGGGGTAACAATGTAATGTAATTTAATTGACTTCTCGCCGAGTAGCCGTAGCCACATATTCTGACAAAATTCCATTGTTTTTAGGTGAGGAAACTTTTAATGCGAATTGAGCATTGCTGGATGCAGTTGGGTCACGAAGGATTGCATCTTTAAGAAGTTTCGCAAGTATGTAAATATGCCAATTAGCGACAGAGTTGCGGGAATGTTTCACATATTTTTATAAATCAATTTCAGTTTAGATGCTCTATTTAAGTACTTATATGAATTGTATTACTCACTTATTATCAAAGACTGATTTGTTTTATTTTAAGTACGAAAGAAATCAGTTCCCTCCAACTTTTTAACATATTTTTTTTAACAACCACCATTATTCCTCTGAATATATGTATTTACATATACTTATATTAATAAATTAGATTTATCCTACATATATACTAAAAAAACGTGTTAATTAATTTAACTGTAACTGTTTCACCATTTTACTATAAAGTTAAAATTTGCCTATTCAGTCCCATCTTATCATTTATCTGCAGAATTGATCGGTATTTTCTTCTCAGTGTCACAGTAATAAATCACTCAGTTGGAAAGTTGACAAGTTTTAGTAGACATATAATACAATACAATTATAACTTTGCTAGAATTTTTGCATGAGATCCATCTGTTAATGGCTCACGATGTTGAAGCTATACCGGCTTGCGGAGCTTGGCAGGATCTATACAGTCAGCCCCAAATCAGCCGATTTCTAAGGGCTTATAACCATTGTACTTATCGGTCTAGTCTTATAGGCCATTGGCGTAAAAAGTTAAAACAATCGATTTGAACCGGATGTTCTATTGGAACCTTCTTTACTTTATTTCCGGCCTGCTCAATTCCAAGGACGACTAGCGGGCTAGGTAGACGTCGTCGTAACCGATAAAGCAAGTTTTAGCTTTTTTGTGCTAAAATATGTATTTATTATACATATAAACCTTCCTCATGAATCACTCATATATTAAATTAAAGTTGACAGACTTGTGCTCAAATATTAAATTAAAGTTGACGGAGAGATTAGTATAGTTTTTAAGATATCAATCGGTTTTTATTCATGTGGTCCACTGAACTATTGCTTTGATTAAACCGTCCAACTCTTAAAAATATTCGCATTTAGCCTCCAGCTACTTCTGATTACGAACTGACTTTTTCCAATAATTGAAATTTAGAACTCTAAACATACTAATATATTGTTTTGGATTTAGTTAGTTTTTTAATTATCACTATTCATTCATTTAATTTACCCACTAAACTTGTTACGTATTGGTTTTTAAAGAATGAAATTTCAGTTGTTAGCTTCCGAAACACATGACCATATCATCGCGCATGCGCCATGAAATTTGGCTCTCGTAGCCAAAGACCCAGTCAGTACAGGGCCTTCGAGACAAACGTTTCCCCGAAAGCCTTAGCGAGTTCGGTACTAGCTAACTTACGATACGAGCTTTCGAAACTGCGTTTCGTTCGAGTAGTTAGTGGAACTGCGAAAGTTTGCCAGTAGTAAAAGTGTATTTAGTAAATGTTGTTAAAATACATTATTTTAACTTGTAATTAATGTAGTGTAAATTCAAATTTTATTATAAGAGTTGAGTTCTGTAAGTGATATTTAATATCGAAGTATAAAATATAGGGACAGTTGAAAGTTTCATTAAAATTATTGTTTACATAAACAATTAGTGACATAAAATAAATGTGTTTGTTAGTGTTACAGTGTTATGTGTGACATTTCAATGTGAAAATTTCTATGTTATCTAGACTATTGATAAGAAATAGGGTCTAAAGAAAAACGGGTGAGCCTACCAACTTAGTTGCTTTATACAATTATTATTTATTATTCGTACAGAAATGTTTATGTTATTATTATTATTATTGGTTAAGGCATCATAGCTAGAAATTTAAAATATTTAAAATAATCCTGATCACACAATATGAACTTTAGTTTATTAGAAGTCATACAAAGAACATATACATACATACATGTATGAGCAAAAATATATTTTTGATAAATAATCTTGTCTAACGTTTACTGATTCTATATCGGCTTCGGACTCATTATAAGTTTGCCGATTGTTATGTTTTAAGTAAGAACTTACCTTTTTGTTATTAAAGCACCTTGAAAACTGGTGGGCTTAAAACGTTCAACATTAAAGAAATTTTTAATGCCAAATTACCGTACTCCTGAAATATTTTCTGATTTTCCTTCTCCCAAATTTTGTAAATTTCCATGGTACTAATACGTTTTGATAATATTGAAGTATAATGAATAATACTGAATATTGAAGTATAATTAAGTGTAAACATATATACATTGCTGTAATTTGTTTTTTGCGTGTGCACTAGTGTATGTAAAGTTAATAGATACTTTCAGCAATTCTGCATGCAGTCTACTAATTTAATAATCCTAGAGGCTTTAAGCGAATGACTGGTTTGCACAATATATTTCGGCGTAACTACAGCAGAACCGTAGACAAGCATGTTATTTTCATGCTTAAATTAAAACAATTCACGCTCTCTTAACGCTTATAAAAATGAGCTACGTATTTTATGAATTCAACTCACGGAACATTAAACGGGTATTAATGATCATTGAAATTCGTCGCACTTTTTGTTTAACAATAATAAATCATCGCAATCCTTCCACCCATTTTATAATTTAGAGGTTAAGTTTCTAAAAATATTTCTGTTTACGATTTTCAAAAATGTAAAACCACGAAGGACATAAGAACCATTCAGTCTATTCATTCAATGGGCTCATAACTGAATTGTATTATTCGTTCAAATGATCGGAATCACCATACAGTGATCTCAATCACAAAGCATCGTCATATTATAATATGTACTAAGTGTCATATAACATATTCAGCGCGAAAGATCTCTTTAACGCAGCTACGCAGCTACGACAGTAATCGACAACGACACAAAGAACCGATTCTCTTTTTTGCTTTAGTATCGTTTTTAAAAATGAATCTTATCAAAGGTCGCGATAAGTGTGGCGCGACAAATCCCTCCTTGTACATATTGCCGTGGCCTTTTTGTGTTAAGTGAGTAGCAGACAAATAGGCAGCAGTCACAAGTGGCCACTGCTACCATTGGATATCTGCAAGCGACCTGGAACAACACAAGCAATACCTACTATGAATGAAAATTAGTTCACAAAAAGTATTATTTCTTGGTTACTTAAACTGTTAGTTAATAAGTATTCATTGCTAAGAGAAGTGCAGGAGCAAGACTGTTTATAAAATTAACTTAGTTGGCTTATGTTAGTTTAAGTGTAGTTAGTCAATACTACAGAGTATCTGTACTTATTTGAAATAGGTAATGGACAATATATATTATGGCCGTAACTGCCGCTAATGTAGATGGGTGTGGTATGGTGCTGAGTTCTGTACTGTCGTTACCAGTTTTGTGTTTGTTCTCAGTAGGCCTTATGGTTTTTTTGGCAGGGGTTGGAGTATGATCTCTCCGGAAATATAAATATGACATTGTGACTGGCGAAGTTGTATGGAAACATCCCTCGCTTTATCCCAAGTTTTCAGGGTGGTTTCGCACGTACTGGTGGCCAATAAACGGGAGAAACTGAGAGTAGTGACTTAATTCCGTTACTCTTTCATCATTAAAAGGCAAGGAGACGAAGGGGGACGATGCCCGGTTGCAAGTTTATCAGATTCTGGTGTGCGAAATGATATATGTACGATGAAGTCGACTAGCTCAATCGACGGCCCTGGGGCGGTGTCATTAAAGAAAAATGGTATAATGTGTCGAGTGCCTTTAATTTTGTAAGGAATTTATTGAAACTTGGTCAATAGAATATAAATTTTGCTTGATACCACCGGCCAATGTTTATTATTGACCATATTGTTGTGTTTTTGATTATATAAACGGAAGCAAATACAAAAAGAAACAAGTCAATAAAGCAATACTAACCTAAATGAATTAGTGACAAGATTAAAGGCACATTGACAATATTTCATTATCAAATTGCTTACATAGAAATTAATCTTTTGATACTGAGATTAGTATAAATGAAAATGATAAGAAGGTACGATTGATTGAAGACTTCAATAAAATTAAAAATAAATCGTTGTCTTCGACCAATCACCAAAACGGATTCTTGTGAAAAGAAAATGTTTTCCGCACGACTAAAACTCGCACCTGTACAGTTCTTTTATGTGATAACCATTAAAAGCTTTTCCGAACGAAGCTTTTCAAGTCACGAAGCTAGCTGTATTACTAACCAACCCATTAGCTCTTATAATAATTCATCAATCATTCGCTAATAACGGGCTTGTTGTTCCATTATATTTTATTTCCTTAACCACTTGTACTTATTAGTAGTGCAATAACCTTTTAAATTTGACAAAAATAAAAAATTTATTAAGTTTAAATAAGTTAGCAACATGGAACCACGAGAGGATTATCAATTCGATTTCAAATTCTAAAACGTGATAGTAAAATATAAATTCCTATCAATTATTCAATGTCGGAGATTTTAAAGTGAAATAAGTTTTTTTTTGTTATATGAGTTGATTTTCGTGGAACATATTGTATTCCTAAGGTAGGTAGGTAAAAGTAGGTAGATTCAATATCTAGACGAACACTTTCAGAGATATTCGACGTCGATGAATCCATTAGCGATGCATATGTTTACAGAACATTTTGCTAATGAAGTTTCATGCACGACTTGTAAAGCAAAATTTAAAGCAAAATTTCGCTTGTCAGTAATTTTGAACAACAAGATACGAAGGCTCTTATAAGTGAAAGGTTACAGAAGTTTATACAGGTTATAGAAGTTATTTGTTAAGAATAACACATTTCTTTTTAATATTTATCGGAAATACATCGTTGTATTTGATACAATTCAGTGAATTAAACACCGCTTTCTGTTTTCATTACAGTTATTCAATTTACTGCATCTTTGTTCTCATTATGGTTATTCACTATTATAGTTATTAAATTCTTTGGGTACAGTTGCATTTAAATAAAATTTAATGAATTTTCATCGCTAGGACAAGGACGTTCACATGATTCATACTATTCGATTAAGCCGTTTTTTACTCATTAAAATTTATAAATTTACTCATTATTGCACCAATCTAAATGTTTGTTAATGCAACTCAAGCTGTTTATACAACTGAAAACTCCAATTTGTTAATGCAACTAAAGTTGAAAAAAAATTCACGCCTCTACGAGAAACTACGTTTACGAGCACGGGTGCTGTATATTATTTAAAAAGTTTTTTGGTTCAAAATATGTGTATAAAACTAGTCGGGAGTTAAGTACCTAGTGATTAGTAAAATATCATTACTAAGTGAACGAATAGCTTTTACAAGACTTGTGTTATTGTAATGATGTTAAAGTATCGATGGTCTATAAGGCATAATAGTCATTATGTACGTATTCACGTGGTTTACACCTGGTCTTCGTACGCCAGATAGATGAGTGATAAATATATTTATACGTTTCGAATCTGGTTCTTGACATACTTGAACTTTTGTGTTCACGGTATGAGCAATATCCGTGTGCGAAGTGTCATGATATTAGAAATAAAATGATTGAACAAAAGTTGTTCCTTTAATCAATGATTCCAATTTACAGCAATGTCTTACAAACGTCTATTCTATGTCACTTTTTAAATAAGCACCGACTGTAAGGGGTTCTTTGCCATCTATAGATAACATTTAACATATATTGCTTTACATAACATTTTAATCCTAAAGACACGTATATACGTACTCGTACCTATTCGAATGCCCGCATATGGACGCGCTCACCGATTCTTGTGTATATACATACCCGTATGCAGATAATATTTTTCAATATTATTTAAAAAAAAATTAATGGTATTTAAAAATACCAAAAAGTCAATAAATGTTGAGGCCTTTTTTATTTCAACCCAAATCAATTATTACTTTGAGACCTAGCTTTAGGTTAATAATAAAGCATAATAAAAAAACAGGATTTATTTTGCTGCAAATCAAGTTACGAATTCGATCGTAACGTGTTTCATTGACATCTGATAAGTTGATAACTATTCATAAAAGGTCAATAGATTTCTTGCTTGCCAATCACTGCATGGCTACGCAATGCAATTGGATCATATAATATATGAGTAGGCATACAATAAATAATTTGTAATTGTCGTTTTATATTACAAAATGTAGAATATAATACGATAATGCTTGAAAATACCGAGATAAATGTAAATGTAATATACTCGTATAGTTCAATGAATGTTTCTTCGATATTGATCAAATGGAAAGTACTTTGGTATACATATGTATATTTAGCCAATCAGGTGTACTCGTATAGGCTTTGTATATGGGTAACGTACATGCTTTAATTCTTGTAGGACCGTGTCAGAGAGACGACTACTCACATGTTACACGTTCAAAATCAAAGCTGTCATTTCTTAAGTTATTGAAATAAATAGTTAATATTATCTCAGCTGCGATAGGTTGTTCTATGTTAAAATAGTAGCGCACTTCTATCTTTTAAAAATTGTATGTGCTTTAAAGAATAGACCTCACTAGTTATAACGGCGAACGAAAAATAGCAAGGGTACCTAAAATATTTTTTCATATATAACAATTTCTAAGGCGTAAGAAATCTGCGAAATCCCTTTTGGCTAGCGTGGCAGACTATGGAATTGACACTTTTTACTTTTATAAGTGGCACATGTCCAATAGTGGAACGATAAAAGGGTTGATAATGATGATGATAATAGGTTGTATTCGGGTTCTCAATACCTAAGTTGGCGAATTCATTCCAACATCTCGAGCCATCTATTTAATACAATGGAACCGTACACTGAATTTGAATGTTTGAAATGAATTTCACACTTATCTAGTGCATTGTGAAACCAGCCTATTATTTTTTTTGCAGCACAACATAATGGACCCGTCGAATTGGACACTGATATTCAACATCAGCTCTCTGCTCATGAGAGATGCGACGTCCAGCGAGCCCACGGCGATCGCAGTAAAGAACGCGAGCGTGGCCGTCAACGCGTACGAATGGCGATTCGTTCTGCCTCCTTACTTCACTATTTTCCTGCTGTCGATATCAGGCAACTGTCTAGTTATTGCCACGCTGGCCAGCAATAGGCGAATGAGGACAGTCACAAACGTCTATCTTCTGAATTTGGTAAGTATCTCTAATCAAAGCTATTTAATTTTTGAAAAATTATACAATTCCGTAGAATACAATAGAGACAGTATCCATACATAAATCTATGAATTAATATCTATAGGAATGTGTAAATAAAGTAAAATAATGTAAAATGTTAATAATGTAAAATAAATTGAACACACGATATCCTATACATAACAGTACGATCAAAGGAATGAAAGATTTCTGATTACCTTCATGGCCGTATGAGCCTATATTCTTTACCTTCTCTTTAGGGCATAATATTACAAAACGTTATATTACAAACGTATACAATGCATGTTACTCATTTCATTCAAACGGGATTACGGTTTATCTTTTTTCTTTCTTATATTCGTCTAGTATCTAGTTCTTCAATTTATGTAATCTTTTTCTAACTCCATCAGATTTCTAATTCCAAGCAGAATTATAAGCGTACGTTAGAGAATAATATGTTGAAGTCTATAGCGCATGAGCTTTCTTAGGATGTTGCCCATCACCAGCAGGTTATAATTGATAATAGCTTTGTGCTGTCAAAAGTATTTGACCGGCTTTGAAGTTTTGAAACAACTAGATCTTCGGCGTACGAGGATGAAATCTATATCTAGTCTTTCCCTGCATAAGTGTCAACGGATATGGATTGTCAACTGCATTCATATCAATCACCCGAACCAATAGTAGTTAGCTGTTTTGCGACTGGGAATGTGATATGTAATTGGGAGCAATGACCGTTAAACGACTAATAGTCGTACGCCATTGTTGTTTCGATTGAGGACATTGATTATGCTCTGATTAATGTGATTAAAGTAATGTATAATTAGAATTTCTTATGAAACGAGTCAGTAAAATTTTACTTTCTGAATATTTAGTTGTATTTTTGGTACCTATCATAAACAGGTCAACGATGGGCTACACAGTCTTTCTTTTAACAACTTAAGTCCGAAAATATTCTTTAACAATAAGTTATATGTGTATAGCAGGAAGATCAATTACTGAGATTTCTTGATGCTATCGACATATATTTTGAAGGAATATCGTCAAAGGGACGGAAGTCATTACGATTACTTAATCAAATTGAAACGGGTAGGGCATTTGACCTCCGAGCAATATTTCAAAGGTACATAAAAATACATATATATACATATATAATCTATTGTACGCTTTAAGCAAAGATCGTTGTAAAAATATATAATGCAAACAACGACGGACTCAGTTAACATTCCAATTGATTTATCAGAAAATGCTTTTTGTATTACATGTATTATGAACATATAACAATATCGTTCAAAAGAAAAAGTATTATTTTACCTTTCGGTGAGTTATTGCTGCGTTTGATAATGAACGGTGTGTATTATGAAACTAAAGTTCACATGATGGGACATGCGCATTATTAGATACCTGTGGAATTGTTGTGCTTAGTGTTTTGTACATACAAGGTAATTGGCAAAACTATGGCCAAAGTTTGTATAAAAGTCAAATGGTAAAAATTCGTGCTGAAACCTTCAACTCAATTTTGAACTTTAACCTATAAATCCTAATGATACATTAAGCTGTAATTCAATAAAATGTCGTTTCCCTCGAATGGACAGTACCTAATAGCTTTTGGATCTCATTCTCAGCATTCCTTCTTTCTCGAAACTTCTCGAATAATGGACAAAAGCATTGAAACGATTTCAATTACGCATTTACAGTGGGCAATATCTGACATCAAAATGTTCATGTACAGGCTAAGACATACAGAGTAGAAAGATCGAAATATTTCATTTCTTCCTTTATTTTTCTTCGCTACGTTCGACATTTCTCGACAAAAATACAAAGACAAATGAAGCGTCTAAAAAATTTCCCGAAGTCAAAGATTTGGTTTGGTTTACTGTACGGTGTTTGTTCAAAATATCTCCTAAGGATCAATCGAAAACTTTGTTTACATTGTATACATTGAATTTACTAAGATAACACAGCTTTAATCAACTTCGAATATATTTATGCAAACCTGAAAAGAGTATTGCCAGCAGCTGTCCACCCCATACGATATTGATGACTCCGTAAGCGCACTAACATGGTGTGTCTTATAATATAAACCCTATTAACAATCCTTTGTATTATTTTGCAAATTTTATTAGTGAAATTTATGTAGATATGTATCAAAAGTCACGTTATTTTCTACAACCAAGAAAAATAATATGGTTTATATAGCTGAAACTCATGGCTCTCAACACTGCCCAAAGCTTGACTGAGAGAGAATGCTTTTAGCATGATCACTTATAATTTTAAGTTCCAAATTAAGTATAAATAAATAAATGGCAAAAATGTTAAATGAATAATTTCTAACAAACAGTGTTTTATTATAAACTACAGAAAATACATAATTCCTAACCGACTGGAAAACATGATAGTTCAAAACGATATAATATTCAAGCGCAAAAATGAAAATTTTGTTTTTCATTATTTTATAGACCTTTATTTACCAACAAGGGTAATTTTTGATTAGGCAAAAGCTTATGAAATTTCAATTCTATTTCTTGAATTAAGTGAAACGGAGGAAATTAGCTCGTGTCTTTCTATTCGTGCGTTATCTTCACAAATGTTACGAAGACTAGGCGCAATATCAATAAGAATGTAATTGATTAACCGTTCTTTTTTTTCAGGCTATATCTGACTTCTTGTTGGGAGTTTTCTGTTTACCTTTCACCCTGGTTGGACAGATCTACCGGAGATTCCTCTTTGGAGCTGCTATGTGCAAACTAATACCGTATTTGCAAGGTAAGTTTTATCGTCATATTAATTTATTTTAACGATATGGTTATTAATTACATACAGGCTTATATATTGGGACTTATTACACTCCCAACTGCGAATATAAATATTATTAAATCAAGATACGTTACACCAACAAATATATGACTTGCATATAAGAAATTGGATGATGGATGATAAAAACATGAATAGAAGATATACAACGCGAGTGTTGATGGATGTAGGAGTCGTGGGAGGCCAAGGCTCTCCTATCTCGACCAAACAGGTCGGGCAGTAGCTG
>DWQQ01000751.1:0-10468 GCA_018244775.1 Oxynetra roscius flavomaculata
ATTATTGCACCCGCCTCTTACAATTGCCAACCCAAAAGGTATAATTTTCTTTTATAGATCCTCAGAACTGTTCGCTATCTGGCTATCTTTATTGCTATGGCCTTTGGCAACGCATGAATGTTTAAGAACTATGAATGGTAGTTGAATTGCTATGGTAACTCAATTGTAATATACCGATTTCCATAATCAAATTAATATTGTTTCGAATTAAAGTTTTAGGCTTACCACTGACTAATAACTACAAGTGAATACTGTATAGTGTGACAAGTATTTAAAAAATGTGTTGTGAGAATTGTGCATGAATGTAAATATTTCATGATAGGAATTAAAAACAGTAGTATTGGTGCAAATTATATAAATATTGTCCGAATCCTTACACATAACGGCAAACATTGTTCAGATACATTTGTCGGCATACATTGCCAACACACATTTGATCGAAATTTATTATATTAACAACATACGAGTAAGCCTAATCCGCCACAGCGACGAGTACGCAACGAAACGTATATAATATTTTGTGATTGAATACAAACAAAGCCGGTGGCTGGCAATTACGATAAGAACATTCGTACATTGCGCCGCCGCGGTCGCAATACAATAAAAAGCACGAAAAATAGTTTTTGTTCCCCTCTCCCGTTCTGTTCGGGATTGCGCGAAATTATTTCTGTATCCAACGGTGTAAATTTATTATATTTCTTCTACTCGCTAGAATAGCTTTTTATTTACAAAATGGGAGAGAAATATACCTACAGCTAAGAAAAGAATGCTTGAATTGTATATCATAAATATCATTATTTTAATTGACAAACCGATCTAATTGAAATATTTTTCTGAATTGAACGTTCTCGTTGTAGGCTTTTAAGATTTCAAATAATCGCGCCGAGAATTTGTAATAATATTACAGTCGCAAAATTTTCGCTAACAAATCTCATTCAATTCTGACCAAGACAAAACAAAAACAAACTTTGGTGCGGACGATGTAAAAAATGAGAACAGCCATTTTAGAGGCACAAATGTTTATAATGTAAGCAAAGCAAAATAAAGTGCAGTTAGTAAGTACAATTTCGAGTCGGGAACTCATTTAGCTAGGGGTGGAACAAGGTCGTAAATTCACATTTCCGCGTCATTCTCCATAACAATGTCAAAACTCCTGTTATGAGCATATTGTTCTGCTGTGACGCAGAATTATTCAGGTTCTTTGTAATGATAATTTATAATTTTTTGAATATTTTAGCCCTTCTTTTCCTACAGTATAACCTATTAATTTAATTTGATAGCTCGTCAAATATTTTAAATTATATCGATGTCGCAAAAGTTTTGTGAAACTAATTCGGGGTTTAGGAATGAAGTAGTTTTTTTTATAGCTGAGCTTTTTATTTAGTATAGTTTTTTATAGCCTAAGTTGACGTTATAGTTCACGTTCGTAACAGTAAAAAAATTACATTTCTTGTCTACCGTACATCTTATAAACAGAAAAAAGAGACATAGTACCAAAAATAGGCGTTACGGTCTCTATCCAATCAGAATCATTGGGTGAACAAAAAAAGTGTCGGTTTATTTTGAATTCGAAACTTCCTATTCAAACATATTATTTACGAGTAGGACTTTTATGAGTGTATTAAAGCACAAAACGAGGACTATAATACAGAGTTCCTCGTGTAAAAAGCGACCTTTTCTTTACACCAATAGTAAAAAGTAACGACCGCGACGTTTCCTCGATCTCGCGAACATCACGTTCTTCGGACACCTTTATGGACAGGGAAGGTCAACGGGCATCTCACTTGGTTCCCTGTATTTCATAATAATAATATGTTGTGTGGAATTGGGATTGCTCCGGATGGTTCTGTTGTGAATTTTTTTTTCATTTAAATTACCGCTACCTAATTGTTTTTTTCAAGTAATGTCTCAAAGGTCATAATCGATGCGAAATTCAGCGAAAATACATACTTCGATGAAACATTTGTACGTAATCTTATCGATAATTATCAAATATCGGCAAAGCAAAGTGCAACGTGTATAAGTTTAAGATAAAAGTATTTCAAATTAATACTTTGTCACCCTGTAAAATTTACATAATAATGTATAGTTAGGGGAATCACAAATACGGTAGCTTATGAATAAAAGTTAGAATATTTTTAATATAAGGAAATACATAAATCTTAATAATTAAAAAGCTAACGTTCCTTATGAAAATACATCCCTCCATTACGTTGTTCAGGGCTATTAGTCTGGAGCTGTGGTTTTAATACTCTTGCGTAGTAAGTGAACACTAACACAAAACGGGTAAGTGGTCTCAATAGCTTTCAACGTAATATTGAGAGAGGTACTCAAAGTCATGATGTGAAAATCATATAAAATTTAAGTTACTTTGAAGTTTCAGTGAAATTATATTGAAAAAGGGTGTAACGATTTGATAGCTCTTATTAATATCGTTAGGTTGAAGTTGCGCTTCCCAATATATTATAAGTATAATGATGTAGCATAGTTACTTGTAAAGAATAACGATTTAATGTTAATTTGTATTTCTCAAACAACTTTCTAAAATATAGTTCCGTTATCAAATCTGACGTTTAACAATTAAGATGGAGATATATATTTAGCTGTCATTTGTAATTCAGTGTTGTTATTTTATTACACTCTTGAGGCTTGAACATAGTAATACAAATATCACAGTAAAGCGTCAGGTTACACTAAAACCGACTTTGTTCTCTAAGAGGAAATTTTGAATAGAAAAGGCTACCAAATTGTACTTCTTATATTTAAGTATTTTTATGGAACTGTTCATATGGAATTCGCTTATTTATTTATTTGTACTTAACATCCTATACGCATTTTATATTACTACATATGTTTATAAACTTGCACATGCACAAAAATGTTAAACCAAAGTAGGGCATGTAAATAAAAATTGAGTGCTAAATACTCATGTGCTAGGCCCGCGAATGTATTCATTGTTTTTGCAGGGAATCGTCGCAATGTTCCACTGGAGACCGAAATAGAATCAATCATTTCGCACGCTTCGCCCTTTTTTCCAACGGAACGAAAGAAGAAGCGTCAGTGTGATATTTTACTTTTTGATATAAAATACTGAAGCAAAAAATAAGAGCTATACCATATTTCTCCTACGATAATGTAGCAAGATATTCATGTTTTTTTTTTCCCAGACTGACGTGTTTTTAAGTCGTACTTAGAATAAAAAAAAACTCCTAGGTGCAAATGCCAGTTGGCGAGATTGATATACAAAATGCCTTTAAATTTGTATGTGCCTTTGATACAAGTGAACAAATGATAGTGAATTTGTTATTTTCCCGCAACCTCGTTCGCCGAAAACCCAAATAATCCCCGTCCCCAAATCTTTCGTCTTTTATCGTCCATATTTCAGAAGCTGAACTAAAAAAGCTAATTAGGATATCTATGTTCCCATGTGATTTTTGAGCTGTCTCCACATTAAATTTACTAAAACCGATTCTGTATTTCGATATTAAAACAGAAGATGTACAACTTATCAATCAGACCAGTTACTTTCAGATTTATAAATCTCTATAGGGCTTCACGTACTAGTCACGCTTCAATAAGGTTTATTGTACCTTATTGAGGTTAAATTATCGACGCGAAAAAGATTTCGAATAAATTTGAATATATGTGGTTATTGGTTGCCAATATAAAGTATTATTTATGCCGAAAGAAAATTCCACAGAACAGTGTAACAAACTGATATATTATTACCATAAATATCTTTCGAACCGCTAGAGCTACTTTATCAACGGCACAGGGTAGTTTTATTTGTAAGTAAGTTGGTCGTACCAACAATCCGAAAATCGAAAAAGAAAAACTCGCAAACAAAGCACTTAAAATAGAGCACACAAACAGGAATTCGTGTGAACGTACCGTGAATATATTTAAATGAATTCGAAACGCAACGGCGCAACAATCGGGGCGTTCGGAATAAAATTCGTAAAGCCTTCCGTAAACTTCGTCCCTTATTCCAAGGGTATGATAATGTGAGTATAGTATAACTTTTTCGTAGAGCGTCACTATATTCACATACGTATGTTAATACATACTTGCTTGTGTGTACTTACGATATTAAACTTTCGACTTCGTCTAGCATGCAATTTATCGTGTTTGCCATTAGTGAGAGAAATGCGTGCCAGCAATCTCAAAAGAAGAGAATAGAATAGTCCAAACAAATGACAATCGATGTGCAGGGACCTCGAATATATTTGAATGTATTCACCGTGAACCGGGACAACAATTGGAGCGTTCAGAATAAAATCTGCGAAGTCTTTAGAAAACTTCCTTTGTCCCAAGGGTGCGGAAATGTGAGTTAAGGCAAGTTTTTTCGTATTACATCAACTTATAAGTAAAGGTAGAGCGGAGGTAGTAGAAATACGTCAGAATTATACTTAAAAAACTTATTTATTTAATTTTCGTATACCCAATATACACTAAATGTTTTACTTTTTTATTACATTGGAGCTTTAAAACAGAATGTATTCAAATTTATTCAATAATTTTATAAAAATATATTTAAATCATTGTCACCGTATAAACCTTTATTGCACTATTAGACCTAGGCCCCGTTCAAGGCATGCCAGAACATTAACTACTTCGCCGATCTCATCCAACTCCAACCTTGTGTTCTTAAGGACATTTCTCTAATCGTGTCATAATTAATTTTGCAAAGGTTTGATTAAATCAAGAATAAAAGAAAATAATTAAAAAAAAACCTTTATCATTCACGTTATCGTTGTTTAAATGTCAGTAAAAGCTGCATTTAGCTTAGTACTGCTTCATATTTAGTGTTATTTCTATGTTCACAAAAGTCCTCCTCTGTCTCGGTAAGCGACACCAGCACCGCTGGTTTTGTCTTTGTATGCTCGGGCTGAGGTACAGAAGCTGTGATAATCGATTAATGACGGGTGTATTGATTGCCTTTTTTCTTATTACTACGTTATATAATTTAACCAACATTAATTGTAACAATCTGGTCCAGGAAAGCTACCAATAGAGAAGGATGGAAGCAGCTGGAAGAGGCCTATGTGTCACAGGACACGCTGATCACTGAACCGGGAAACCCTATGTACTAGATTTAAGTTAAAACAATTTGCGACTGTATGTAAAATAATTGTTTAGTATCAGCAATAAAGGCTATGATGTTAGATTGTAACTGTTATTGGTTGTAATTAATTATTCATCTGTCTATTTATTTTATATATAATTGTCAAACTTGTAGGGAATTTTGTGAAAACGTTTCTACAGAATTAATGCAAAATTTACTGTTGTACGATTTGGCAGTGAACTATCGAAACTTGATTCTAAATGGATGTTACACCATTATGGATATTTACAAAGTAGAAATTAGGCCATCCCTTCTTTGTTACGCAGTCACGGCAGACACGACGTACATTGAGACTGTATAATGGCAATTTTACATTTCGATAGTTTTATTGTAATATTTGTTCCGCTGCTATATTGTAATGGCCACTGATGTTAAATGTTAAAGAGCCACATTAATATTCGTGTTCGCTCCGTTAATTCAACTATTTACGGCATGTTCAACAAATTGTTCAATAGCGTGTATTTGAAATACAATTGTGTTGCATTGTGTGTTGAATAAATTGTTCGCTCACATTGTTATGTTTATCACTATGTTTATCAATACGATTTATATTATCCTCGTGGTTGTAGGCATGATGTCATGAGTGGGTTATGTATATCAGATGCGATGAAATTATCGGTTTAATCATGCAAAGACTGCGACGGTAATGTTTTATCCATTAAAATATGAATGGTAATTCAGCGGATTTCCTCTCGGAGGACGTCTGACCCTCTAATTTAAAAACCACTGTGAATGAAATATTAGTGTTTTGAAAAAATATTATTCCTTTATCCCATTTTAAAGCGCTATTTATTAAAAATAGTATGTCATTTATATAAAATTGTGTAACGTATTTTATTATAAATTTATTTATGCGCACATTGATAGCAAACGATGATTTAACCGAATGAAAATATTCTTCAATTGTTTCGACAGCCAATGCTCATAATTTAAAGTTACCAATTATTACGTTATTTATTGCGGTTGGTTTCATTAATTGGGTGTGCGGCTAGCCCCTAGAGAATTGTGGTGAAATTCAAATTTACAAACATTATATGGAGTATGAATATGTTGTGCCTACTCTTTCATATACTGGCAACACATAAGTAATATTAATAAACAATGTTCGAAATGTATTGTGATATTGAAACGAACATTCCCAATCATGTTTCTGTGTATGTACAAAGAGAGTACGTTTGGGGTGATATAAAGCCGGGACCCGCTATCCGCATCGGACCCGGTTTAGAGCTCGACAGTGATGAATGTTTCATTTATTCTCCAGTGTGTACAGAGCCCTACTTTGTGAATCTATACAAGTTTTATTGTTTAATTATTATTCGCCCTCGTTTCAACTGTTTGCTTTTTTTATTTTCAGTCAGTGTATTTTGTCGCTTGAAATTTCAGAAATCTGTCACAGCTGGTGGAGTTGGTCGACACAATTTGCTTTGCGAATTTATATTTAATTTAGTTATACGATAAGTTAATTTCCTCTTTTTGTTACAGGTAAAGATGAAACATGAAAATGAGAACGGGGCTATTCGCCCTAAAAAATAAAACTTACTTTGAAACATGTTTTTATTGCCATTGTAAGTAATATTTAATTATTAAATAAATTTTATTGCAATTATTAAACTGGAAAATTAAGGTATAATCATATTTAGATACAAGTTTACTTTGAAAATATAAATTTGTTATTTATGGGATGAACTGAATGGCTTATCTTGAGGGTATTTTCAGAATAATTTTAGACCAACGCTAACAAAGACTTCGGTTTACCTTGGACAGATCTGATTAGATTTTAGTTATAAATACAAATGGGTTTCAGATTGGTATTTACGATCGACAATCTCTACCTGGATCTTTTAGGTAGGAGATTTTTTATGTATGTGCTTGTGCATTTCTGAGGTACAACGTTGTGTGTCAATGTATTTAAGAGCGTTCTGAACTTTATTTATTTTATACAAAAAACCTACTGAGTGCTGGAACATGTATAGGATTCGCCCGGGACAATACTACCGCTACTCGTATTTCTAGCACGAAGTAATTATTATTTAATCAATTCGTAATTCGCTATAAGGGGTGTGGTTTTAGTCTCCGAATATAACATAGAAACTACTATCTAAGTAATGAGGGGCAGCAACACGGTGGTGACCAACTTCTAATAGAACGCTTACTAATTAATACTGACTGCTTTCATGTCCACTGATAGTTCCGCGCCAGCAGTCCTGTCACCAATGGACGCTTAAAGTCCTATTAATAACATATATTAAGTGACAGTAACAGTTCGACTTCTTCGGCTCTATTCGAGATCGCTTGCAGTAGACCGCGGGCGGCCACGGGCGGCCACGGGCGGCCACGCCCACTTGTAACTGCTTCCCGTTCCTTTGCTGCTTGATGTGAAAAATTAAGTAACACCACAAATTTTAATATGTGTGTATGTGTATACATGTACCTTCTCTTCCTTCGTCTATCTTTCCCTTTCTTACAATTTGTTGATAAAATAGAAAATCGTTTCAATCAATTTACGGTCTCTTTATGCTATCAATGATGCTACAAACACGATGCTACACTTGATAACAAACTGAAAAATAACTATCGACGTACATGTAAACAATGACCAAGGTATAAACTGACAGTAAAGAAGATGTGTTGATGCGTTTCATTTATACGAAATTTTAATTTCTAATGCGAGGGGCAATGTTGCGACCTGTAAAATATGTCTTTGACACTTTATTTGATAAATTATGCATACGGTTATTTTACAACAAATCCAAATGTATCCATCTATTTGGTTACGAAAACCATTATCCACCGTGGCATTGACTTGATAAATTCAAACGCGAGCACTATATTTCATTCAAATCGCTTGTTTTAGTTTCTTTACAATATTTTTTAAAGAAAAAAGTGAAATTTTGAAACAAAGTCTCTTTACTCTCATCTCAACTTCGGAAAAGTTGAAAAGTTAGTAAATAGCTATTCCCTGTGGATATAGAAGATAATGTAGTTCATCTACTATGAAATACCTCCTAGTACACTATGAGGCTTAATACTGTCCATGAAACGGGTTTCTTTATTTATACATACATATATTGATTCATAAAGTAACAGTTGTATAGCAACATTTTATTGGTTCTATGTCCAGCAGTAGCCGTGCTGGTACTGGTACGTACCATTGAAGAAATTCAATCGCCTAACAATTGGTTACATTTTGCTAATCTTCTTCAATAACATCATTACCACCATCATCAGGCTTTCCGAGTCCATCTGGACACAGGCCTTGTTGTAATCAGCCGCCTGCTATGGAAATTGTTTGGAAGTGACACTTGGGTCATATCTCATTATCTAAGCACAGGCTATTATTACCTTTATATTTATTTATTTTATTTAAAAAGGCATGCAAACAGGCAGGCGGCCCACCTGATGGTAAGTTTTCACCGCCGCCTATAGACACCTGCAACATTAGAGGTGCTACCAGTGCGTTGCCTGCCTTGTTAATGAACTTATACGGTAACACACACATTGTATATACAAACATATGTGTTTAGTAAGTAACAAAACCTGTTTCCGACATGGTTAAAGCTTAAACAACTAGTTAAAATATTCATCGGATCCCGCGTCATGTACCCACACCGCGGTACTCACGTAAGGGTTCAGCAAATTTTATATGTTACCGTTATTTTTACGTTGCTTGTATCAACAAGGCTGACTCTACCCGAAATAGTAAAAAATACACCCAATATATTCCTCGTTCGAATTGTTCTCGATTTTGAAAGCGACGTATGAGCGGCTTTAACAAGTGAACTTACATACAACAATTGTTAAATGAAAACTTTAACTCTTTCATACATAACTGTAGTGAGCAAAAAAATTTAGCCCAACCTTTTAGTACAATACAAAAATGTAGAATTTTATTTCTTAATATCTTCTCTTGTTATTTCTCAATATTGGCGTCGTTTATGTTTTGTCTACATGATAAGTGTTCTTAATTGTTCTAGTTACAAATCGTCTTTGATTAGATCTCGTTTTAAGGTGACATTAGGTAGACACGACCAGACAATATCAAAAGTCGCAAAGGTTAATTATAATTAAGTTAAGGATTTAGTTACTTTTGTTGAAAGTGGTGAGAATCTATTAAATATGCGAATATTAATGCTATTTAAATAAGTCGAGGCTAAACGAAACGTTTTTTGTTAGCTGGTTAGATTCCAAAAACCGTAATTTATTGCATTTTGAATTATATAATTTAAATTTCACACCACATCGTTAACTATTTACATACGCAATGAAAATAAATTCAACAAAGAATTGTCCACGAGGATTAGCTGACGCTATGAATAGGGATAAATGTGGTTTAATTATACTGCCATTTTGTTGGTGTTGGGCGATCTAGTTCAGGATTTCAGGGCACGTCTGCACGAGCGACCGCCCATCCACGCTGTAGCAAATTAAAGCTCCGCTATTTCCCAAGTTCTATGTTATGACTGCAGGAAAAATAGAGAAAGGAACAAAATAATGAAAACATATACCTAACTACTAACGTATGTAGGTATTTGTTTATTAATTATATGATATTAATAACGGCTAGCATTAGTTATTTAATAAATTTGATATTAAGAACAAATAATTTCATCATTAAATTATAGAATCGTTGCATTTGTAGAAACAAAAGTAATGATATATTTATCCATTTCTTTCGCATTGATTTACATGTATCGCTAGCAAAAATGATCGAATGTTATGATTTTGACGTTTTCGGTACCGTTCTATCTATATTTTGATATTGTAATAAAACGATGAAACGAGCCTTAGAAACACAGACATTTTCATTTCATTCTACTTATTGTTTATGTGAAGATGGTTTTAAACTGGGATCCATAGACCCCATAGATATTTAAGACAATGGATATTGAAAAGACTCGAATATAAATAGACGTTTGGGTCGTTTATACCGTTTGAGGTTTCGCAGGGTTACATTTTGGGTTCATTGAAAAGTGTACATGATCTAAAATTTATGCTACGAAATGGCCATTGGACAGTTTTGTTTGCTGATGATACTTTCTTAGCCTTAATTTAGACTATTCTATGTATATATGTATCTATATACATAGAAATAAAATTTGATGAGAACTGTGACACAAAAATTAACAAGAAATAAACAGCTGATTATATGTGTCAATATACTGTGTAAGCTGTGTAAACAGGCTGTTCTCAAATTCTTAGTTTTCTACCCTTGTACTTAAATAGTAATTCAAGTATAAAAAACCTTGCATTTTTTTTTTTTGGTATTGCTGGGGAAATGCTTTATGCATACCACCCTAGGGGGAGTTCAGGGTGGTTATGTGGGACTCCCGGGTGCTAGTGCCC
>DWQQ01000752.1:0-10464 GCA_018244775.1 Oxynetra roscius flavomaculata
AGAGATGTTTGGCACTCGGTGCTCTCTGCCTACCCCGCTAGGGACCTGGCGTGACGGTTATTTATTTATTTTATTTAAATGTAATATTTTTAATGTACATTCAGATGTATAACATTCTTTTATCTTTTGTATTATTTACCATCCGTTATCTTTGTTACACGTAATCAATGTAGATATTACTTTTTTATCCGTCTTTGGATATTAACAGTTTATTATCACTTATGTTTATCATCGTTACTTTCAAAACGAATGTAACTAACGTTCTTTATTTCTACGCATGTATTTTTTAACGTACTTCTGTTCTGCTTCTATTGTAATTTTATTCATTTATTCTCTATATTTACACATATTAATGATGAAATAACATGTTGTTCTAGCCTGTAATTGGTCCCGCACCAGTCTAGTGTTTATGTAGAATTGTGTATTGTTAAATGTACATATATTTATGTACTGCTTATGGCGTGTAATTATTTATATTGAGTTTATTTATAATTCTAGTTCTCGTTAAACGTACTTCTAAATCTTGAACAGCTTAAATTTATTTTCGGAACCGGTGCCTGTGGGTGGTGAACGAAGTACTTGAGTAGGCGGGAAAAAAAGCTAAATTCCGGAGCATTATAAAATAGTATATAAGAGTAATATCTTTAAAATATATTAGGTGATACTTCAGTGCTATTTGAGACCAGACACATATAGTTATGACCTGCAATGTAACCCAAAAACATTTTATATTGAGTGATCAGAGGATAACTTTGTCCAGATGTCGACCTGCAAAATCAGAAAGATGCATGGAACACTCTAGAAAGTTTTAGTTCACATTACATAAACTAAGCAGCAAAGCAATGAGAATCGAGATCAGTTAACGCAAGGAAAATATCATGGGAATACAAAAAAAAACATCGCATAATCGTGAGAAAGATCGTTATATATTACGACTTGAAAATGTATGCCACATCTTCGCCTATGAAAATGATAAAATCATCTGTCTGTCCATGCAGAAGTTCAGCAGTAATGGTACAAATACAATATTGCTGCAAAACAGCAAGAGGAACGCCTAGGAAACAAGGCTTATTATAAATCAGGTATTTCCCTCTTGTTAATGCAAAAAAGAATACGTTTAAATTAGAATCAATTTTAATTGCATCGCAGCAACAAGAACAAGCGCCTATGAAGGTTGAAGCAGGGGGAGGAAATTGAAAAGAAAGTTCTCGAAGGCACAAGTGCACAAGAGATCCAATCATCCAATTACGCGCACCACAATTATGTGCGAGCGGGTGCTTGGCCGCGTGAGGTAATTTTCCTGTAATTTAAGGGTGGCCTCTCGCAATGTGACGGTTACCGATGCTGTGTACACACAACAACCTACTCGTACCTGTAACGTACTATATACGACCAACACGACATCACGTACACGTCGACGGATGCGACCCACAGAAAGGCTGAAAAATTTATGGCCCTAGAGGTATGTATGTAGATTTACTAAAGGGCTATATTTATAAAGAATAGTGTTTAATGCAAATGTTGGCCTTTATTTGAACGGTGGTTACGCCTTACGGTCTTTTTCACTTAAAAAAATATATTTCATTCTTATATACCTAATACATGATATTTCCCTTCAGTCCCATGCTAATGGTTGTCTCTGAAAAATATTCATCCTGAAATGTTATGCGGTTTTTAACTTTTGTTAATACATCGCTTAGTTTCGATATCTTTTTATAAATAAAATAATAATTGCCAGTTATTTAAGAAAATTCTGTTCTGCCAATTTATAACATATAATTTAAGTCGCACTTGCAGTCGGACGTTGCAGAACGGTTTTCCTGCCGGAAACCCGTACCCTGTCGGGGTGATGGACTACAGACGGGCAGTGCCGACAGCGGAGACAGATGACGATATTAATCCCATTTACGGCAATGAAAATATAACGTCTCCAGTTTCACATTACATCCGCAATTGTTTTTTGTTCCGGCCAACACAAGCTTTACGGAACACCATAAAAATACAGATAGATTAGATGATTTTTGACGTCATTCCGTTGTTTATAGGTAGAATACCATTATACAATATAACCTGGAAATTGAATGGTGCCGCCATAAAATCCGAGGACAAGTCATCTATAATTATGTTGCGCGTACACAATCACCTAATTTGTTTCGAGGACTACGCGAAGGGCTTGGCTCGGGAAGTATTTCAAGAAGTAGAAAAATTGCCTTCCAATTTCACATGTTTTGGATAATACAGAATAGCGGATATCGTAGCTTCAGCAATTGATGGATCGATGACACATAATCGTGGTTACAGTAATCAGATTCCCCAAAAAATCAACTCACGAAAGAAGTATATTAACTGTCAACTTAGACTAATGACAAAGTTATTTGCTTGATGCTAATATGAAAAAAACCAAGTATACCTATTTCTAAGGATCTACCTAATCTTTGCTGCCATCGATCCTGAAAAAACTACCACGATAGATATAACTATAGCTTCGTACCTTTCCACTTTTCGACTGCATGCATATCATTGACTCCGGCATATTATTGGTGACACCTGCATATCATTGGTGGCTCCTGCATATCGTTAGTACCTATTATTGGCATCAGTAAAAATGTTCCTGAGAACAAACGTTCTTGAGAAGCCCACACACTACTGCAGCGGAGTGCACACAATGAAGAAAGAATACGCAATTAATTCTATTTTCTTAATAACAAAGACAGAAGAAAACAAGTTTATTTTTGCGTTTCATACTTTAGGCGACGAAATATCTGATTTAAGCTCGTAAGTACACATGTTCTACAGCCGAGCAATTTTAGATGATTAATGTTAAAAAGATTTATATCGCATACCCGTGACTGCCTACACATCGGACTATAACAAAATAGTCCCAAATGTCTCTCGAAAACAATTTTCTCCAAGTAAACTCGCACACTTTCGAAGCGGAGTGGAGACAGCAGAGACAAATCGCACCATTTATCCTGCCAAGGGATTGCCGTATTGCAGACTGGAGCGCTGTGTGTGTTGATATTTTTCCTAAATAGAAAATATGTGGTGTGTTCGTAAGTTTTATTACCAATGTGGTAACGTTTTTTTACTCTCATTGGCTCGGCAGAACTATGCATCTCTGTTGCTCAGTGGCGTCTGAAATCAATATGAAAGAAAAGAGAAGTACCGACAGTTATTTGATTATTTATTTACTTATTATTTCAACCATGTATTCATTCATTCGTTTAAATATTTATTCACTTATTATTTTATTCATTATTTTGGTTATTTATTTACACAATTAATAATTCATTTATTTAATTAATCCTTTATTTGCTTGTTCGTTTATTTACTTTTGACCTACAGCGTTACGTTACATTACAACATTTATAAGCAACATACACTTGTATAGGCTAGTTACAAACGCGTACTCTTAAAATCTAGGCACGTTACTATTTTAACTAATCATACAAAAAGAAAATATATATAGCAAGTATTCTTGCCATTACACTGGGTTGACTGGAAAATATATCAATAGGCATTAAACTCGTGCGTCACGTAGCTGAGATAATAATGAGGCATAAATAAGTACAAAATATTTTATTCCAATGGCGCTTTGCAGTTAAATTAAGCAATATTTCAGTCAGTAGTATCCCGGTGAAGGCAACGTAGCTCGGACAAGTCTCAAGGGCACGCCGTGCGAGGTATTTCACAGATGTACATACATACATCTACATACATATATGTACGCTAGAACGTGAATTAGGGCCAAACTCTGAAACACTAAGCTCTTAAAATATGTGCGTGATTAGTCTGAAAGCGTTTTAATTTACATGTTTGGCTTTGAAATTATAACAGCAGTACATAGTAGGTTGATATACTAAGACATAAGGAGATACTGCTGTAAAAATGCAGATCTTAGTCCAGAGCATTTGTGTTTAGGACTAGACTATTTTTACCAGCAGTATGTAAGTTAGTAGAAAGTCACATACTTAGTTATTTCCTGTTTTAATTGATTTAAAAAATCTAAATATGTAGTTCCTTTTGTATCTAAAAAAATGTATTCATAGAGTTTTGTATTTTTGTCTACAGCCTGCTGACAGTTTAATAAAGTAGAATATATCCAACATTTCAGTTTCAAGAAGTGGCACCATGCCTATTACCGACTTGAGGAGGAGGAAAGATGATAACTAATACTGACTATACTGAAACTAATCAGACCGCTTTATATTCACAGTCCTATTCCTATCGTCCTATTACCAATGAATAAGAACCAAGTAATTAATAGTATTAATGATCACAAACCTCGAAGCGTGTTGGAAATTGGAGATGCTCAATGCTTGCAGATGGTCGACAATGGCCAACAATAACTGTCAGGTGCTCTTTTGTTTATTCACATAAACAGCAAATATAGCCACCGTCTTGTTATTTATAACGGTTTTTTCTTCTTTTTACGCATCTCTCGGAGCCGTTACATCCCCTGGCCTACAAAAACGTCGATATTATTACATTATTCACAATTTTATTCCTTGACTAATACATTTTAATTTAATTATTATTTTTACTGTATTATTACATACCATTCATAACGGTTATCCAACCAGATCAGAACAGTTATCCTTTATTTTCATCTGTATTTCATATCAACGAACTGTATAGCGAAATCCATGCGGAGCGTAATAAAAACCCTATCACGTCCGCCGGTCATCCGGGCGCTGCACTAATACGTGGTCAGCTAAACGCTCCCCGGGGATCAGTTGCAGACTGTCCCAATCTAAACGGTTTTTGTTCGCAATCTATTGGGTTTAGATATTTGTATGCGTAAGATACAGATAAAACTACTATCGTATTCGAAATATTAATATACATGTATCAAATTCTTATTTTATTTTGCAATATTTTCCGTAAATAAAAAAACTTATTAAAGACCTTTGTATCACTATTGTCCCTCACGTGACTTCTTCAACACAATAACACCGTATTTACATTGCGAGGCATACCGCTTAGAACAAACATCTCTTGGTACGTAAACAACGCATGGTTTGCGGCCGGCTGTGAGCATGTCGGGTTTGTTTGGAATTCCCTTGTAGTTAAATCGCTCAAATTAACATGTCTTAAACAAAGTCATTAAATAAAAGTCAATTTGGTTACACACACTCGTCAAATTGAATTTGCGAACGGGATAAAACATTTTCTGGATGCCCTTTTTTACGCGATGAGAGCAGCAAAGGTGCGGGCAGCAGTCACAAATGACCGCTGCTGCTTATGGACATCTGCAGCCGACTTCAAATAGAACTTTAGGCAAGGGATTAGTGGCGACATTAGTTCCATTTATATTTGGTGTTACAAGAATATCAGTTGATTAGTATAATTGAATTTGTTTTGCTCCATCGCTAAGTACCTACTGATGGAATGAGCTTTGGAGCGTCCGCCTACTACGTTGCTCCTATAAAGCTTAATAGGGATACTAGATAGCGACCACCTATTTTGTACTATTTTTAAATCTTCCTATAAGGTTCAGTTGCAATTATTGTTAAGATATATTCATAACGTACTCTTCCACGCTGCTCCATTATTGATTTGTTCAAAGTTTCTAGCATTTGTAGTGTGAAGAAAATTTCAGAAGCTAATTTTAGTGACGAACATATTTAAATAATATCTTTACTTTTATTAAAACAAGATATAATGACATCCATATAAGACACAGACAAAAGTATACTTAAAAATAAGAGCAATACACCTGAAATCTTATTTGTCAAAAGTTATCACATTTTGATGAATCTTACAGAAAACTAACAGTACATTTGTAAGACATCATGTTAATAAATCACTTACAAAAGTTGCACATAACTTTAAAATTTCTAAATTCACCATGCGATGTACAAAACAAAATATATTCGTTGGTTAAGAGATACCCATTTGACACTCCCATATAAGAATATAAATAAGCGGGCCCAAAACACTCCCTGGGGGATGCGGCATCGTTAGCCTTTTATTTTATTATCATATTCGTGGGTTAAGTGTTGGCTGTCACCTGGCATTTCCACGGCTTCGCAAAATTTCGACTGTTATAAACGGTTAATCCCGGATTATGTGAATACGTTCGTATTCTTAGAAAGTACGTACTCACATATACACGTATAGGCCCGTATCAGAGTCTTTTAAAAGATCCAATGAAATATAAAACGGAAAAGTACACAGTGCTATCGAATGTTATGTTTATCGTGTCGTTTTCGTCATTGTCACCGTTATATGCTTTTATTATTGTTTTATTTAGTTCCTTATTACATTCCTACATTAACATCTATGTGTTTTGTTATTATAAATGTAGATATTTATGTACTCGTTGTACATTAATGGTCATTACTTGATTTATCGCCGAGTAGAATCTTTCTGTGACCTAACTGTGCGGGACTGTAACCACTGTTGTTTTTATCATCATCATCAACTAATAGACCCGGGTCTGCTCTCAGAATGAGAACAGTTGAAGCTATTCCACCACGCCGACCTGACGCGGGCTGGCAGACCTGACTCACCTTAAAAATAGCCGTGGACAATTAATTATGAACCTCGCTTATTGAAATATATCTCGTGTGACATTAAACTACTTTAATTTAATTACTATGCTTTTAACATTAATTATGTATGTCTTAATTAATGAACTCGTATAATTTTAATTTTAACTAATATCCTCTAGGGCGTAAGTTGTGTTACAAAAAACCATTACATATTCCATTATTATATTTTGTCATTAACTTGAACTGTTGGCAAATTTGGATTTGCTGCTTAGGGATCATTGGGTGGTGTACTTAATAATATACAAGTTGTCGTCTAGTTCCCTAAGTCATCACGATCTAATATAACAAGAACCCCATAAACCCAGTTCATCAGGTGTTTGACCTATTTAATTAGTATCTTTATTAAAATAGTCGACTTTATTTAATATCTTCACTTTTATACGCTTCTTATGATTATATTATTTCTATATTAAATTCTTATTGTTTATTTTATTTGTATTATTTTATTCACAAGCCATTTACTGCTCATTTAAGATGACATTATTGAAAATGTATATACGTAATTATAATTCAAGAATTAATCCAGTCATATCGATATGTAGCCACAACTATGTTTACATAAGCCGGCATTATCCGTTCACGCATCCAATTAAATTTACATAATTAACTAGGATACGTGGCGTCAGGATAATAATTTCTAATTAGACGCTGCTAAACTGATGCTTGTTCAATCACGTGCGTTACATATGCACGATTGTTTGCCCTGTAGGATTCGGGATAGTCTCATGTGCGACTGGAGTGTTATCTCATAGGGCGTTTATATAACAGACACATTTGTATGTTCAAGTGATTTGATCGATTTAATTAATGAATAACACGATGTACAATATGAGTATGTCAACCGCCTTTTGTTTAGTGTTTAAGACTGTCGCTTAACACTTTCACCTGACACCTGACATGCTTTGTCTACATCCATGACTCTCTTCATGCATACACTCCGATTTCGGAGACTCTTGACTCCCCCATCAGCCAGTGAATGACCTATAACCCGACCTATAATATGGTGATGATAATGATGATGCCGATAGTGATAAAAGTTACTAAAGCAAATTATAAACAGAATTAGTGTAAGGTTTTTAAAAAGACGATGTCAAATCTTTCATTAAGTGAATCATAGCATTACAATTGTACAATGTGATATCTATCTTTGTCCGAAATAATATCTCAACTTATCAATGTCCACAAATCAATCAAATTAATGCCTACAATGTTAATATTATTCAATTTACAATTTACGTCCAAAAAGTTAATCTAATCCAATGAATGAATAATTGTCAGAATCAGAGCAGATTGAAATTGGGGTGAAGCAGCTGAGCTGAGAGTTGGAAACCAAAATACATTCTTTGATAATCCCGGGCTGATTGCGAATATATTTCAGTTAATTTAAAACTTGAGCTAATACAAAAGATATTTCCAGCGCTATACCTAGTGAAGAGGTTCGAACAAAAGCTCCTAGCCCCCGGCGACTAATGAGAGAGTTAATCTAGATAATCTCCCCGTTTATCAATTAACCAGCGTGCCTTGAGCCTCAGATAAATGGGGCTCGATTATCAGTGGACGCTATTACGTGCTGTATTTCCGAGCGATTGGATACATAATCCCGTCCAATGGTGATAGAGCTTGAGTCCTCTTTGTGCTTTATCGCATCGCTTTACGTTTTAGAAAGGTTATTTTCTTATTAATCGCCACTGGGCGGCCATAATATGGTGTTGGGCGGCCGTTGCGTCTATGGAAACTTTTTTGAAAGTCGATTAAACACAGTCGTTTATCTGGTACATGTGATGCTTTGATCACCAGGTTTGAATCCCGTCCAGCTAGATATCTAATGAGTTCTGCTGTGCTCGGTCTGAAGAGATATGTAATTCTGTCTGTGTCTCCATAGCAACCAAGATCCAAGGAATCCTGCTGTAGGTTCATAGGTCAAGCGTTGTTCTTTCTGTCAGAGGCATATAATCTACTGAAAGCGCTGGTAACTCTCAACTTTATAGAAGGTGGCAGGTTATCTGTAAAGTTGAGCAACAACAGACCCATCAGCTCTTATTCCGATGTCGGACTCTTGGATAGTTGACTCTTTGGTGCCCGTTCGTAGCAAATTCCAACCGCGCTACGGAAGCACGATACGGAGTTTGTCGTGATTTTTACCATTGAGTGACAATCGTTAAGCTTCGTTGAAAACGTTGTAGGCAGTTTAATAGACCTCGACAAACAGGTTGACCATTGACATGTATTTCTGTCAGCGCGCCCTCGAGCAGCGTATTTCAATATGCTTCCCGTATTCGCGAGGCGCTGGACACCAGCAGTGGGATATAAAAAATTGCAATCACATCAACCAATAAATAAGGCTGGATGTAGTCATTAAAATTGTTATTTAGTTTACATAAGAGATTTATTATATATACAATATATTATACAAAACTACCTAGTATATTTCAATTTTTTGGATAAAACATTTTCATTGCTTTTATAATTAGTTATCATTCTTAATTACAAGTTGTACCTAAAACCTAGCAATAACGTTATCTTTTCTGAGAAATTCATAGCAAGTTTAAATACATATTTCTATCTCTTCGTATTCAATGTTCATTTTCCTGTAAGCCATAAGACTGCTAAAAATTAATTTATCCTCTATTTGTAAATTCATCATTAAAAGTTCGCCTTTGGTGTAGTGAGCGAATTTGAATACTGAAGCGAGGACGTGAAGAAGCGAGGTTTGATTCCCGGCCGAGATTAATATTGGCGTGATGATTTAAAAAATACATAAATACAAGTACTTATATATTTATATGTATATATGTAGTTTAGCAGCCGTCTGGTATAGCCGCCTATAACCCAGGCTAAGCTTAATTTGGAATCATAGTGTGCGGGACGATGTCCTAAGATATTTCAACCATTATATTACCACAAAGTATCAGTTTGTTAGCATTTAATAGATTCTGAGAGCTTCCATTGAGAGTGTTACAGCTTATCTGTTGGTAAGCGTCCAAGCTATACAAATCTATTACACGGATTAACTATTAAGTCCACGATTCATGGTATACCCTTCATACCCATTGTAAACAACACAAAGCAATGCTGCTGCTTTGCGGCAGATGCAGATGCAGCAATAGGGGTTTCAAATACGGAATAGATGTTCTTTAGTTTTAATATTAGCTTTGTTATTTGTCAGTTCGAAATAATTTCACGTACCAGGTAGGCCTTGCTTCCGGAAATTAACTGAACAGCGAAGGTACTATTACGCGAATGCATCATAATTACGATGTAGTATACGATCATGAATGTGGAATCGCATGAGGGGAAAGCGATGTTAGCCTTCCGGGAACATCGGTTGGTATGAACACTTACAATTCTCGGTCTCTTCATTACTGCATATTATAGGTATCTTATTCTCAAATACCTTAGATATCTTATCTTAATCTGACCCGATTAAATAATAACGCAATGTTAATTGTAAAACGAATTGCGTCAACGTTTTTTAAATACTGTCTAATGAATATTTTTAATGTATTAATTTGTGGATATTATTTTAGGTTTACATTTTAGTATTTGTAGAAGAACCGTCCGCAAAGGGTTAAATGTGACGATTTCATATTTTTCATGAACCCTTACGTTATTCGGTAATATTGCGCATGATCTGTCCTTATTCGCTTCTGGTTTGAATGTCAATAGAGAATGAAGGCGATTGTAAAAAAACTCACTCTTTTTATTAAAACATATGTTTTTTATTTCATGTAAATCGGTACATTCAATAGTGTCATTAACAGAACGACAACAACAACATATCATCACGCCAGCTCCCGATCAGGGTAGACAGAAAGCGTCGAGAGACAAATATTCCTTTCCTTACAAACCTGACGTGCTTCGTTTACATTCATCAGTCTCTTCATGCATACACGCCGGTTTCAGAGGC
>DWQQ01000753.1:0-10463 GCA_018244775.1 Oxynetra roscius flavomaculata
GCTTAGAATTAGAATGTTTATAAATAGTCACGTATTTTTGGATTGGTATAACGGGTTTCACTTTGCAATATGTTTGTTATTTCTACGCCATGAAATATAAATTACCCGGCTTTAGATAAACAGTGGACACAAAAATACTAGATGAAGCTGTATCAACGGCGTTGTGCGAAACTAAACTCGCTCGCCCGACTTTATACTGTCCAAAAGAGATAAGATAAATATGTACCGTTCATTCGACGGGGGATTTTTTTTATTAAAACTGTACAACAAGAACCCTGAACAAACCGGAGTTTACTCTTTATACGTATGTTATTTGACTACCCATTGCTATATATTATTTTATTTTACTCGCGTAATGAATTAGCAATTTTCTTTTCGAATGACGCCAATACGGTATGTGCTTTGCAATGTATCAATGCATGAAAAGTGCAATACTTATATGCTTAATAACATTTACTCTATGAATCAACTCTATATTACAACAAATGGTTATTACAACTTAAAAAATATAATTGAATGATTCATCATCGACCCTTTTATAGTTTCACTATTGGACTCTGGTCTCTCAGAACGGGAAGCATTAACGCCGAAACGCTGGCCAATTGTGAATTGGCAAACTTCACAAGACTTCGAAAACATAATGGCGAAGTCTAAGTTGTTCAGGATGTTATCCTCGCGGTGTTATCCTTCACCGTTACAACACGAGATATTTAATCTTTAAAACGCAAATGGCAACAAACACGTGCGCGTCAGAATTTGAAGCTAAGTGTCCACTGGAGTTTGAAGTTTAATTTTAAACTGCTTGAGCTACGCTGTTATGCGAACATTGGTAAAAATGACACAAACAATTTTACCTAAGGCGTAATTATAACAAAAAAAAAAAGATTACAATATACAATTAGAACAAATTATGTATATTGAAAAACATTAACAGACCGTGGCTCGTCGTAAATTCGATTTGTTAACGTAAGCATCCTCCCGGTATGCGACGGTCTGAATGTTTCAGAAGACGGAAACAATTGACATAAGTTTATTTTATTCGATTTATTAATTATTAATACTATTTATTTAAATGAGACAAAGTCCATACTGTATTAGTAGTTATTTATTCATTGTTACTCTTTGAAAGTAGCATTTTTTTACATTTAATAGATTTCCAATAACCAAACATGTACTAAGTTCTTCAACACATGAACTGAAATAACTCAGCTGCTTTAAGTGTTTCACAGTTCAATCCCACTTTAAATGTCTGGCTACTATCCTCTTGAAATCTGAACGAGATAATGTTGATGCCACCGCGTCTGAATTACGACTATCTACAGCAGCAATGACTCCGAAGGTACAACCAATAGATGGTTATTAACTATGACGAACCACCGCTTTTATATTATCACTGTTGATCATAGGCCATAGATCACGCTGGACCAGTTTTGAAAAAGTTCTCACGCCTTAGAGAACATTAACTATGGATGATCCAAAAGCGCGCAGGTCTTCTTACTATCCTCAATTAAATCAACTAATTGAACGTGATTTAACGTAGGTACAAACACACTTAGTTACGTTGGATTTGTTCGTTTAAAGGCGTAACAAAAGTTTGTTAGTTGAAACTATTCGCTACGGTCGGTTCGGGTTTGTTAGTTTCGGCTTACGACTGTTAATTTTCAACAATTGTCTGGCAGTTTGTATGTAAAGTTTAAAGGTGATAATACTAAACCCCGTGTTTAACGTGCAGCTCGCAAAATTAGTATGCCAACATTTTGACCCAATTACAAGGATAGCGCTGACCGTCGAGGTGATGTTAAGAATGACTTCTAGGAGATGGTGGAAGTAGATAAGTCGATAAATCCACGTCTAATTCGACTTCTTGTTTTTGGTATACATCGCAAAATACTAATGAGTTCTTCGCAACCTTTCCTTGGATATTTACTTATTTACATATTATTCTAATACCTCAAGTTATAAAACATTAGCGATTCCTTCAAGTGCTCCTAAGCGAAGGTGGCCACCTGCCCACGGAGGTATTGCAAAAGACGGATTTAATGTGTAGTAGTCTTATCTACCAATTTACGTAAAATATAAAACAATATAAAAATCTTTATCGTACACCACATATAGAATAAGACTAAACAGAAGATTACGACTAAGAATATAAATAAGAATGAGACTAACAGAAAATCATAAAAAAACAAGGCAACAACAATAGGCGATCCTATCGCTAATACCAATCTACTAAGCAACCTTATTGCGGGGAGCTGTTCAGAATAAAAAGAGACGAATGGGAAAAACTGAAAAGGTGTAAAATATTATAAATTAAAAGAGAACCCAAAATGTTTTAAGGGAATATTGCAGATATTGTTTTAACAACGCATTAATGGTGAACGATTGGTGGTTGGTTGTAACAATCATATGAATGACTATTAAAATTATATATTATTAAAAAGTTTGACATATTATAAGTACATGCACGCAATGTACATATATTTTTAATAGATAAATATATTCATATATACATAATCATTATATATACACATATATGTACATATCTATATAATATACTAATTTTGTTGTTTGCACCCACCAATTTCAATAGACATATTAAACATGCTAATTTTATATCAAAATGCTTTCTTATTTTTTCTTATTATCGTATTGCCGTGATATAAGTTTTAAACCATAGAATTTACTGTAGTAGATTTACTGTACTGTATCGCTAATCCCAGCGCTGTGCGGAGGCATCTTAATTGCACTGGAGAATTTGTAGAGCGTGACTTCGCTGCTATTAAAACGTCATATTATTTCTTTTCTTTTCTGTGATATGCTATTTCCTCAACACATATCTTACTCATTTAAGTTTCTTTACATAACTTTACGATTTTTTTTCCTTACACATTTTTACTATACGAGTTCCTAGTTGCCTCGATAAATATTAGCGGTATCGGGCGCTAAGGCTTCACGAAAATTCATCGCATGATAATTCTAAAATAACAATTCACTTCCTAAACTATAAATATTCCATATTTAATTGAAATAAATTATCACGTATTTCATTAAAACAAATACATTATCAATTAAACTATAAATTACAATACCTAAATCAATGGCATTAATCAGAAACAACTCAACACAAACACACACAAACGAAAAGTATTCCATAAAACACGAGTAGTAAAACGCAATATGGCGGCTTCATAAATAGCAACCACATGCGACTGCCGCGAGGCACACGTAACAAAAAAATACCTCGTCGAGATTCTCTATACAAGGGAGAGGTAGGCTTTCACGCGGTAAGGAAGACATTCCGGCGAGCTATACACATCGCTGCGGAAACACGCGCTCGTAGAGAATTCGTCAATCCGGCTGTTCCGCAACGGCCGTATGGATTATCGCATTATTTATCGCCACTTACCCGGTTTTCACGACTTCCTTTATTGTGAACGCATCTATATTACGCTTATCTTTATTACCATATTTTCTTCATAGCAATACTCTCTTATTGTAACATTAAATTAAATAATTGTCACTTAATCTTAACATTATTATTTTTTCATTTTAATATTTATACGGGTATCCCGGAATACAAATTGTTACGGAGACGTAAATAGGGTAAATCTTGTTTTTGATGTGATGCGTCAACAAAAATGCGGTCGAATAATAGTCAGTGGTCGTCCGATACCTATTCCTCACCGACCTTTATAGAGTACAATCATTTATTACGAATCTCGTCTGATAAGAAACGTGGTACATTTCAGAGCACACTATAAACTCATTTATTATCAATCCAAGACACAATATAGGTGTTACAAGCGAATAATACATTGTATTATAAAATTCATATTTAAAACAAACTGTGTTAATAATAAAAACATATTTCAAACCTTTTCGTCATAGAAAGAATACAAATAATTCATGCATACACGACGGTGTCGAAGGCTCTTAACTCCCCCATCAGCCAATGTCTGACCTATTTGATCGAGATAGGTGAGTCTTGGCCTGACTCGGCCCCTACGCCCATCAACACTCGCATTGTATATCTGTTTTGTCATTCTTTCATCATCCGTTCTTTCTAAATGTCCGAACCAACGGAGCATTCCCTTCCTCATTTTTACACCGATGCTCTCTTTTACACTGAGCGTCTTTCTTACATCATGAAATCATCGACGAATTAGAAAGAATACATTGCGAATAAATTATAAAAAAATATATTAAAGCCCTAGTTAGAAGCCAGCTAGTAGACACATTGAAACACGCACAAAAAGAGCAAGATATGCCATACACTATACTGGCGTACATAAATGTATGACATGAAAATTAACATCACGAAATATTTTGTCGCCGAAGGTACATATGCTGCAATGCAGGGTGAGTGGCAGCTGCCAAGTGCATCTTGAGTATCACCCATTACCCAGACCAGACGGTGCTGTCCGGTCCACTCGTGAAGGTGTGGAGCTAAGTTTGCATTTAACGCTGGCATGTATATATATATATATATATATATATATATATAACAACGATTTGACGTCCCGTCCTATTTACCATACGTTAAACGCATAATTAGTAATACTGTGACAAACGACGACTAATAAATATGTATTAGTCAGATATGTGAAAAAGATATATATTTATATGAAAACTTTAACATATGCGAACATGATAGAGTATTTCATTCCAAAAACCATATCTTACTTTGCATGTAGAATGTACATACATAAATTATATCATAATATGAAAGTTGCAAATAATGTGTGCTTTAGAGAATTTTGTATTAATACATAATACTAATCTCGGCTTATACACGATACGCTCAAAGGCTTTTATATTATAATATTCCTCGTGTAGAGCTATCCTTTTGATTTTAACGATTAAAGTAATAACGTTTCGTATTGAAGGGCCGAGTTCGCTTGTAAAGCGTCACATACAAATTCTGTTATGAATATGTTGGTAAATAAAAGTATGTACGCATAGCAATGTAAATAAGCTTGTGGTATAAAACATTTTTAATTAATAAATACGACCGGATTGACGTCTACCATGCTCTTGTCCCGTTCGTTAAATTGAGTTCATTTGATTCATATCAGAAAAGGGTATGTGAATAGGGAACAATTAACCGATATTTACACACAAGAAAGCCATCTTTCTCTGTTTCCGTGACGAAGTTGAATTATTAAGTATATATTATTAAGTATATGATATTATATTTATATTATTAAGATATTTATAATCATATATCATAGTGCATCTCCTCACACGGCCATTGGATTTGAAATAAGCACTTGGGCCTATGTTATGGTAACCAGACAGCTGATAACTACATACATACTTTATAAACATCCACTTATACAGATATTTTAACACATCTAGACAAGGAAACAAATAGTTTTGTGCTCAGCACACGAATATTTGTCTCGGATGAGAATCGTATCGACGATCCCCAATTCAACAGTCAAGCTGTCAGTCAACTACTAGCCACGCACATAATTATGTGACGTCACCAATAATGCTACATTTAAAGAGCGCTGTGAGTTTTCTCATGCGGTTTACCGATTACCACTCTCGATTTACCGCACATAATTATTTATATGTGAATCGTTCGTGTGAAATATTTGAATTTTGGTATACCTAATGCTAAAAGTGGAGAAAATTTATGACGTCATTTCCACCAAGATATTTGAATAATACCCTCTTCAAATGAAGAAAAATGAGTATTAAGGTTTCCTTATTATTACAATATACAGACAAGAATACATCGTAATGATTAATTAGATTGTCAAATATTAGCACTAATAAAGCAGTGCTATCACAGTAATGTTGCTATCTAAAACGCAGCCTTCACATTATATTTAACACAGAAGGAATTAACTGTCGCCTTAGACCTATGTATTTTAAATGAAACAATTAAGTCCATCTCGTGTCTTCAGGAAGCTTAAACAATTATCGTAGCGCGATAGTTTAGTTGATTAATAAAATGAAAAAACAATAAAAAGACCTTTTAATACAAAAGGCGATCAAAGTTCACTCTCGCCTTTGGATCTGTTTAGAATTTAATTACGAGGTGCGTGTCGTGGCTGCGGTGACTAGACCAATTAGCGTGGCTGTTTACTAGTTCTATTGAAAAAAAAAACAAAAGAATATACAAAAACCACTGTATAAAATCAAAAACCTTTCGCTGGCTACCACTCAGCGTAAGTACCGGTTAAATGTATTACTCTTTCACTTACTCACAATGTTTTGACCGATCCAAATGACCTGTTTTATTATTTAGGCTGTCTTCAGAATGCATTAGCACTTATTTCCACGGTTTTGTAGTTACGAACAATATTCAAAAATTCTTTATAGGGTATGATTTATACAGTAAAATTAACTTTTACAGCATAAAGGCCGTATGGACCTATTTATTTTATTAGCCTTACTATTTCTAATAGTAAGACTATTTGTAACCAATAATGATTATTTGATAAACACATGATGAAAAAGATAAAATTAAAGATAAAATTATTTATTATATTATTATTATTATTATATTTATTATTATTATCCGTTTTGAGATAAAATTACGAAATTACCAAATCGACTCATGTTTTACACGGAACAATTATTTCATCGGGATAATACGAGATCAAAAGTTTGCAAACTCTTCGGTGCGAGTGAAATTTAATTAATTTTAAAATGATCGGATGACTTTTGGCGGTGACAAGATGCCTCCGCTCTTTGATATTCGTCGACTAAGAGAATACATTGACAGTTAAAATAATAATCGTAATTTACCTATAATATTTAGCGTGAACGCTTGGACGTGAATACAGCAGTCAGTACCGAACGAGTTGGCACAATTAGCGCAGAATCGAAATAGACAATCGAAAATGATCATCGCCATGCTGAGACGAACCCAGGCGAGGCAGCCAAACCAAGACTCAAACGCAAATTGAGGTAAAAAAAACTCCATCATCCACTGCAGTCATCAGACCTTCCTTGTTTCAACTGATTTTTTTTTCGGAGTCAGGAAAACCGGTAATAAGCGACTTTGATGAGTTAAAACGATTCGAATCCCCAAGATTTTAACAAAAAACAAAAAGGACCCTAATATAAAACCTACCCGGTAAGTTTTCAAATTGAAACTTTGCACAATTTCAATTCATTGCTTTTTTATAAAAAGCTCATTATGCTTGAAAAACTCGAGAGGAGGGCTGTTGTAAAACAATATAAACAAATACAAAAAAGTGCCTTAACTCTTTTATGGGACCTCTGGGTGTCATTGACGCGCGCGTAGCAGGTAATTTGTATAGCGCTCATTAATAAAAAAAAACATTACTTGAATATTCGTGCCGCCCGAGTAATGAAAAGGATTAAGATATGAAATAAAAATTAAGTATATATTAAATTATAGATATCAGTTGAATTAAGCACACTGGGCTTGGCTAAGAGGTCACTTTGTATGGTGCAGGTGGTAGTGAAAACAAAATCATATTGATTGGGTGCGTTAAGCAATGAATATAAGTTTTTATTTATTTAAGGTGCATTAGCTATACTTTGTCACAGCCCAAGAGCCTTTGAGATCAACTAACCTTTGATAATTCAATTACCTAACTGCTTCTTCATTGATTTACCGCACTGTTGGATCTGCGGTTAGCGACCTCGACTGCTAAGCCGGAGGTTGTGACTTCAATTTCCACCAGGGACCAATATTTGTGCGACAAGCATAAGTGTTTGTTCAACGTCTACGTGTAAAATTATTTATATAAATACGTACGTCTTATATAAATACGTTACGTACTCCTAAGGGCAAACCTATGATTGGGTGCCCTCTGATTACGGAAGTACAAAATACGCAGATTCGGATCAAATACAAAAATATTAAAAAAGTTTAATGAACTTCTCAAAAAATTTGTGAGATTCAAAGTTACTCTAATATAAAAATTTAACACATTTTTCCTCAAAGCGAACTCCAATCTGTTTTTTGCGTAGTATTTTTTGAATTATATAATATTCCAAGAAAGCGAAGCGCGGTACAGTAAATTACAAACATTTCCAGATTCACGAATTAGTTAGTATTGAGGCACGGAGCAACATTTCGTTCCCTGAAACCATAAAATAGCCGATTTAAAAAAAATTGTTCTCATTAACAGGAAAAAAATATATCACTGAAAATATCATCATTATTCGCAAATTTTTCATACCGCTACCTGAAAGGCTTCTTTGACATCCCTCGGGATAACCCTACAAGTACTTCGAATACTTCAGTGTGAACTCTCGCCGATAATTCCGCCCGCAACATTTTTTATGTTCAGATTGAAGTGATTAGAAAAGTTTTTCAGTATGCTTCGTTCATGATGAATTACTAGACTAGTACAGCAGAAGTATTTGTTCTGTGTCTAGTTTTTAAGCCGTCTGGTTACCATAAATAGGAATGGCTAAGGCTTAGTTTGGCATCAGATGAAGGAGTGTGAAAATATCCCAATATATTGTTATTATTATATGTGTTTTCATACATACAAATACATATGTGTTTTCATTTCATTCGTTAACTCTGAACCTGAAAGGTTTTAAACGCTTGCAAATTGTGTATTTTTTAAATAATTAAAACAAAAACATAAACTTTTAAATACAATATTTAGATAAAGTGTATCTACATTAATTTTGATTTTATTGCAAAAGTTTAAAAAGCAAAATACGCAGCAAAAACGATGATTTTTACGCATTTCATTTAAATTTATAATAATTACAGCAGTTTCTATGAAAAACACGTTGAAACTACAACATAGCCGAGTGTTATCACTTCCGCTGTCCAGAGACAACGTGCACTAATTATCGTCGGACCGTCGGTTTGCATATTCATAAGATAACAATATGAAAAATTTCCAAAAATAAAAATAAAAAATCCTGTAAAATAATATAACCAACAATATTACTTTTCATACACACACGAGTGTTTCCGCCGAAGATCCAAAAATGACCCCGTTTTTTTTTTGGCTAGTGAAAGCGAACGGAATATTTAAATACATACACATACACGTTAGAAACACGATTCTAAGATAAGTGCAATTAAGTCCGGCACCCGCAGATAGAACCGAACGCACAATGATTTTATAGATTCGTATAAAGATAAAATGTGAAAACGCACAGTATTATATGCACAGCGGAGAAAGCACACGCAGATCGATTGCTTACTTATAAGATTACGTGTATAAAAACATCAAGATTTCTAGACTGTGGCATATCGCGCATTGGGGACGGGACGTCTGCTCGTGTCTCGTTCGGGGGTTGAGCCAATGTTTGTGGTCAAACTTAAAATTTCGATTTCTCGACCGATATTGTTGCTACCTAACCTAGCAGCTTCACATACACGTAGGTAATCTCGAACAACCACAACATTTGTCAACGGCTTCCGGTGTCGACGTGTCGCGATCGTCGAACATGACTTTCGTCTTTTCCGTTCATGACATGACATGTTCCGACACATCGGAAACATCGATCAAGCCTGCCCAACATTTCGAACATATGTACATATATGAAAATCGAAATCATGGGCTAAATTGAAGTGCACATGTCTATAAACAATACAATCCTATAAAAAATCTTGTACCATGCGACTCTTAGCATATGGCATTACATAAAATAATAATTAAACTTATATCTTTATTATATAACAGCAGAATCATCTTTATTTAAAAAATATTTAAACCGACCTCTTGCAGTAGTTAGCGAACTAAGTATCTGATTTGGCCTAGTGCCTAAGTGCCTAATTTGGGATCAGACGACCGCGTGTGTAGATGTCTCAAGATATTATATACATATGTTATATAAATTGACGCATATGTATATTGAAATAAGATATCAAGTACAACAGCACGTGGGCCAATTAATTAAACTGTTCAACTGTGCTCATATGCACGTGTTTACAGCTGCAAATATTTACGACAGCAAAGTCTAAGTGCTAACATTACTAATAGTTTGTAGACGTTACGAAAATTGATGTTGCGAAAGTGCGACGGACTGATGCGAGCTGATGCCTCAATTACACTGGTAATATTTCATCTTTTATCGTTCTTGATCGCAAAACACATGTTTTGAAATAAATAATAACGCGTGTAAACTTTTGAGCTAATAATATACAGACTTCTTTGAGTTCGTTTACTTACATATGTATGTATGTAGGTTTGGATAGATATTGCGGGATAACTTTCACATCGATCATATTTCCGATATTTGTCAGACAACACCGTCATCCCAGGCGGGCAAATCTGATACCGTAACACATGGAAAGGAACAGATATTTTGAATACGAATGATAATTTAAAATGACACATACATTATTTTATTTTATTGTTCATGACAACAGAGGTATATTTGTGTTTATTTATTGGTTAAGTTTTTTTAAATAAAAAATAAATGAATAACCGTCACGCCAAGTCCCTAGCGGGGTAGGCAGAGAGCACGGAGTGCCAAACATCTCTGTCCTTGCAAACCTG
>DWQQ01000754.1:0-10459 GCA_018244775.1 Oxynetra roscius flavomaculata
CATCAACACTCGCATTGTATATCTGTTTTGTCAGTCTTTCATCGCCCATTCTTTCTAAATGTCCGAACCAACGGAGCGGAGGAGTGGGGAGTGCCAAATAGGCACATGGAAAAATATACGTTGCTTTTTAATTATAATAATTAATTAAACAATTTCTTTGTATGTATCTAATTTATCACTTGTTTTTAACACAACACGGTCTGAAGTCGCTAACTTGAGATCAGATCGCCATTGTGCACACGTTTCAAGATGGTAAACAATAATGGGTGACAACTTTTAATGTTAAACCATATGCTTATGAATTAAATTCGAAATGTGTATGTTGGTATGTCATTCGTTCATACAACGATAGAACAACAGATCGATATTATTTTTTCCACTAAGATAATTTATCGAAACATCTTAGAAATATACAGAGTTCCTGTCGAATGCAATCTTAGCTAACCTAAATTGGTTACGCCTGAATAAATTCCAATCAAACGCTGCGTTCAGTGTTTCATTGGATTTTTTTATATTTTCAGGTGTGTGTACCTACTGCATGTATGTGTGTATACTAAATGCAACTGTATATGTACTACATAGTATAGAAACGCTAAACGTCTACTTATTTGTTGTGTGTATTAAGCCAAAAGTAATTACTTAGGTGTGAGCGCGAGCAGTGCCGTGGCTAACGATCAGTGAGATATAAATTATCAAAAACGATATTCGATCTCTGTTGATAGACGTCTATCTATTGACCCGAATCCCGAAATGTTATTACTACCCTCATTTATATCCTAAACGCCGAAATCGAATCTACTTGAGTAAACATTGGTTTGTGGCAATTGGATCCTGTAAGTCAAACAATGTTGGCAAACATATTTCATTTGAAACAGTCATCTTGTGGTAAGGGATTCTAAAAATGTAGTACCCCTAATGCCTCTCGACACGTTCCTCCACGCACTGCCTTCAATAGCAGAACAGAAATATTGAAGAATGTCCTATGGATATATTGCAATAATTAAAAAAAGAATAATACCCCTAATTTGAAAAAAAAACCCATCCGGAGAAACGGCAAAGCTATTAGAAATGTGTAAGTTATCTAGTTCTAGAAGAACTTTCTTAGAATCAGTTAAATTGAATTTCCGTTTGCTGTATTCCAACATAGAAGTCACGTTTCGGCGGCCATCTTGAAAATAGTTCATTATGCTTATTATTTACTCGGCGCAAAAATCAGCTGCTGCATAAAATAGTAATGAGCTTGGTGAGTTCACTTTTATCTGTTTTGTTTCTGATAAAGTTTAATAGTTATGTTTAATTATCAAGGTGTGTTTGAAAACTTATATATAGTGAAAATGTACATATAATAGAATACTCACCCATAAAATAATATATAGAGTTTATTCTTAGTGGCAAATTGTAAGTTACATTCCGTGCAGGTCTAAGCTGTTACTACGATAACAAACAAAGTGAAAAAATTGCGTGACCATAGTGAATGTTGACATTTTACGCCATTTTTATTGATGAAATCTTTGAAATAACATAGTTTGATATGTTTCTATAAATAAACAACACTTACGATTCATATGTTCAAAATTATTGGTAGGAATTTCCTACTGTCTTCTTGGTACAATAGCTATAGCGCATAGTTAAATCGCTTAAGTTAAACGCAAATTTTGGTAATAAGTCCTGTAACAAATAAGACAGAAGTGATGAGATCACGAGTTAAGGTATAAAAAAAATATTGCTTTTGTGAAATTGACTTGACAAATCTCGTGTTTGGTATCTATCTATTATGTACTTGCAATTTGGAACACAGGCTGAGACAAGCGTTAGAAATCACAGCGGCGGCTATCGCCGATGTAGTACTATCGCCATCGAAACCTGAAAATATTTCTACCACGACCCTTATGAACTCCGCTAGTATTTCAAGTTTTCAAAATCCACTTCAAATATGTCTGCTATTATTTTTTTGTATATGGGATGTAGATTTCAACTCACGTCAAGATGTATTGAAGCCATATTTATCACGTTCGCCAAGTGCTAGTTGCCATAATACGCACGCTTTAATTGTAGATTCTCTTAGCATTCATCGCTATAGCAAATGTTATTTTACATTCAAAGTAGCGCAAAATGAAAAGCAGCGCCATCTACCGGATCCTGTCGTGTATCTAAACCATATAAACACTCACTTAACAGACAAAAAAAAATCAAAAATTGTCCATCCATTTATGAGAAGTTCAGTGGCATAGGCACATCCAGAAGAATTATACATATAACAAATTTTACACATACAATATTTCATCATCCATCCGGGGCTGATTGTACATAGATAATGACATAACGTTTTGAATTCATTCTCTGTTACAACTTTATATTAAAGGAATGACAATAAATGTCTTATATATAATAATAATAATAATAATAATATACTATAACTGAATAACTCAAAGTATGATTCTGGATTTCAGATTGCATTCTCAGACCTCCGAAGTGCGAGGCCAAACTCAAAATCACCAGTCTATCACTCAAATACAGTGAAAACAGTAAAATTGTAACATAAAGGTTAATCCTAAGCAAACAGAACATCACAAAGGACAATGACGAACTCCGTAATACAGTTTTCAATTTGTCTTTTGACATTCATTGTTGTAGGAGTCGAATTCCTCTCGAACACATCCACGACGAGAACAAGTCCAAACAAGCAATTAAACTGTACCCTCGACAGATTAATTATTTGTTTGCCCAACAAACTCTATAGGTTCGGCTGTTCGCTGCTACCCTAACACAGGATCGCGATTCAAGCTCGATGCGATTGTTTTTTTGGGAGAAGGAAGCAAGTCGCAGGATGACGTATAAAGATACTGATGTTAATAAGTAATACTGGAACACTTTTCAAGCATACTTTCTCTTATTTTCATCACCAATTTTGCAGCAAATTGATTGCATACAATCGTACGTGTTTCTTGAAACATGAAAATAATTCGCGCAATATTCAAAAGTTGTACTGTGGACGTGATAATATAATATGGTTATAAAAACATAATAAAATTATATTATTTTAACCGCTATTTAAAGTACGGTCTAGCCGAAGTTATCATATTTTACATAAATATCTTTTAATATACATACTTATATTTGAGCTTTTAAATTATATGTATCTCTAATTACAAATTAAAAAAGTGAAACCTCAATTTTATTTTTTTATGTGAAGAGTGTAGCAAACGGGCGACCAGTCGTCGCAAGTTGGCAGCAAGTCGCAAGGCGCTCACAAGTTGGCGCAACCGCCCATAGACATCTGCAAACGAACTTGAACAGTATTTATTATCTGTCCTATTATTGGCCAGTTACATATGTTTTGCCCCTCTAGAGGCCCGAGACGGTCGCCTATAGTATTCACGTGGACCACTAACCACACCCTTCAGGCCGAAACGCAAATTGTTATAATAACGACTTTAATAGATGTAGCGTGGTACTTCTCCGGGCGAACGGTTTATAGGTTCTACCATCTACCAGATAATTTTACCTGATAAATAACAAAAGTAATTAATGACACTCACAACTCCCGTTCAATGGTAGGGGCAGAACGTCACGAAGTCGCAGACAAACTTTATATTATTATAGTCGAGTTGACGCGGCGCTCGGCGCTCATTTATCGGTTTTGTATTGAGGTATAACGTTAGTTATTTGTGATCCACCATTCTTATCTATATGATGACTTACATATTACTCTAAATCAACCACACTTAGTAAACCTATTTGGCAAACAACTTAGAAGTCAATAAAAAAGATTTCTTTGCTATCAAAAGATCAACTTAGGAAATATAATTATATATATTGTGCAATTTTTATATTGACTTGACTTAGTTGACTTGACTTAATGTCCTGTGACCCCTAGGTGCGGCAGAGGGCGTCCACAGGGCTTCGTCATCGCGTTCTATTATGGGCTTCGCGCTCCGCCTCAGTTCACGTAAGCCGAATTTTTTATATTAAAATTACAATAATATGTAAAATAAAAAGTAACTCTCCGTAATCGACTTTAATGCGCTAAGTTAAATTTTGCAGAGATAATCACATAAATAACCATGTACAGTAAGAATACTACTGATGAAGAGCCAAGAACCACTTAGAAATTATAAATGGCTTGAAATTAGAATGCCAAGAGAACATTATTTGTAATTTGAAAAAAATATATAAAACTTTTAACAGACGAGATGTCGGCTACGGTGCAGGATTAGTTGTGACTACAATAGCGTTACGTTCTGAGTCTGAAACGGATATGGTTTATCATCTCATAAACCCTTCCATAGTTCTGCTGTTGGGCACGAGTCTTCTCTCAGAATGAGAAAGATTAGGGCTATAGTCTGCTATCCTGGCTAAGTGCTGGTAGGCAGACTTCACATGTCTTAGCAAAATTTTTTTTGGAGAATTCTACTGAGTGCAGGTTCCCGCATGATGTACGTCTCCACAGCTATAGCAAATGATTTTAAATTACACATCGTAAAGAAAGAGGTGCCGCATCAGAATATGAGCTCCAGATTGAGAGGCTGAACTATAAGCCACTATGCTGCCTGTGCTTCGTTTCATTACGTTTCGTTAATTTCGAATTGTGGGATAAAATATGTATGGTACCCATTATCCAGTTGACCTAGAAAAAGGCGACTTCAATTTGTATTCATTAAAATGGAAACTTGTCTGACGCATTCAAGATTTTAAGGCCCTCGAAGGGAAAGCGCTCGAGTGTAAAATTGGATCCTCTGTCCCGTTTAAATCGATAGCCCAATTTGGGAAAAGGTTTCCAAAAGGTTTTCCCGTGTTGTTTCCTTTCATAAGAAATTTTTACTTCCGCCATAGTTGAGCAAATATGTGTGATGATCCCGGGAATATTGTAACGGTTCTTTATTATATTTCCTTCTCTTCTCCTTTACAGTTTGAAAGTTGTTCCTTTACGGTTAAATGAAGCGTATAATAACCTGCGTTACTGGGAAATTCAGCTGTAACAGTCCCTTCGATATCTTCAACGTCTTTTATCAAGTTCGAAGACGTTTTGAATTTAATTACTGTTTCTAGCACTACATCTAGACTAGCATTAAACCGAATATATCATATATTTTCTAGTAACTATGAAAAAAAATTATTACGTCAAATGATATTTCTTTTCTGAACATTAATATTTAAATAAATAACGTCTAATCCAGATTGTATAGTCATCGTTATTTTGAAAAAAACACTTATAATTACACGTATTTATATACAATTATTTATTATGAGTAATAATTTATTATAAATTTCATTTAAACAATCTTTTTACTCTTTAAGTAACAGTCGCACTCCCAGTTTCTGTTCTGCTGATTGTCAGAGAGTTAGATGACTAAAATATGGAAGAGAAGTAGAACTTTATGAGTGGAGTATCTCCATATTAAGCAGTTTTAAAGAGTAGTATCGTATCTGGCTAGTCTTAGATAGAATAATTTATGTCATCCGAATGCAAATGCAAAAATAATACGTTGCAATGACCATTAAACGATAACTGAATTTGCGCTTTAAATACACTTATATTTTAAATAAATAAGAATTTTTGTACTATTACATAGTGTAGAAGTGTAAAAACACTTTAAGTTACTTATCTTCCAATCCTTCAAACTGTCATACGCTAACCATGAAAGCCTTAAATGATAGATGGAAAGGAGCGGCGTAAATAAAACATCATTTACAATAATAATGATTAAGTAGATAATGTATGAGGCTCGCGTAACTACTCTTGACGCACTCTATATTCATATAAACGAAAGGCACTCTGTCCGTAAGGTTTATTTACATATTGAAACTGTTTATCTAAATTTGTTCTGGCTTGAATATAGCATAAACCCAGAGAAATTGGTGGGAGAATATGTAGAAAGTCTGAATGTTGTAGTTTCTGGTTCACGTGTGTACTAGATTCAGCCATAACATTCCTTAGGAACAGCAATGCTTCTGTCACCGACCTCGAACGGTTTTAATTTAAGTATAACTAAGTGTAGTCACGCTAACATGCATTGACAAGACTAACGTTACTAACAAGGCCATGCCTACAATCATATCACCAATGAATATTATGTAGCGAATTAATATTCTTATTAACACCTAATATTAATCAAGCTAATTGACACTACAATTTCCACCCCTACAGTGATCTGGCAGGTCGATTACAGATGTCTGCGATAATGGTCACTTATGACTCCTCCCTGTAATCAGTTCCTACTCTCCTAACATTAAAAAGGGAAAAAACAGGCTACGAGTTATACTGTTTTGAATCAACCAATATCTTGGTAATTAGCGTTTGTTTCTGCAAATTTTAAATAACATTATTGTATAAAATAATATTACCAAATAAAAAGACAATCTTCTACTTTAATCCATTGTGGGCAGTTTACACGCCAGAAGTCCACAAATACATTTCAGGTACACCCAGCGTTTGACCATAACAGCTATATGAAAGGGCGACTCAATTTTGTATTTAAAGTACGAACTACATATGTATATAGTTAAATTTTTCGCCGTGTCTCATGCCGAACTAGTCATGAAATACTTTGCAATCAGCAGTTTAAGGAGAGTAATATGCACAGGAGAACTGGAGGAGATTGCGCAGGGAACGACTGCGACCATGTAACCAGTAAGCAGCTGGCTCAATAAGTTATTTTGTTAACGAAAACATATGACAATAAGCTATATAACAATGACTTTTGTATGGGATAAAGTAAGAAAATACTTCGACAAGTTTTTGTGAGTTATGTAATAATAATAATTTACTTTATAAGGCATTTGGTAGGTTCGAAAATATACATAAAATAATATTAGTCCAACTAAATGCTACCTTTTTAGGCATACTACATTGTAAATGGAATAATGTAAATTTTTATAGCTTATCGACAACCTAATATTTAATTTTTAGTGTTCTTATTTAAAATAGTGGTCAGTTAAAATTAATGAGCCCAATCGAAAGTATCAATCAAAGTATCAACGTTACTGAAATTTTCCCTCTATCTGTAGAAGTTTCTGGAATACGATACATTTTTAAAATGTACTTACCTGCTACTAATTATTAGTTGCGCCTTGGTCTGCGTGGAAACCTAAATAATTCACATCTTATTTCATTATTCCACTCAGGGATTAATTTTAAATAATGCTCTTAGGGGTTGTTTCAAATAGGTATTTTAAGTGGTCGGTATTATTTCACAAGCTAGAAGAAACTTTTCCGTGCCAAGTTACGAAAAAATCGACCCTGCGATTTGACGTGAAATTACAGGATGGTTGCTTCCATATTTATCAATGTATAAATATTAATACGGATAAGGTGTTTAAATGTCTTACAATAAGGTCTCATATTGTTTGAATTAATGAGTAACAAATCTCAATTTAAGTTTTGGAATGAAGCTCATGTTATCTCAGTATACATAGGTGTGTCAGGTCTAAACTTTTCTACCAATTTTCTAGTTCACTGCTCAGCTCAAACAAATTGCTAGTTTCTACCCATTTTATATGAAAAGTTCCTCCACGAGGCTAAGGGTGTTTATGCACCAGGTCTGCGGTCAAACGACTTGGACACTTCCTTTAGCTAGTCACAAGTTAATGTATTTACGTGCTATGCACATTAAGTGAGTGGATGTAAATATGCTAACAGCGCATCTAACGTGGTTTCGCGAGCGCGTTGTGTTTATTTTGTTATAGCATTCAATACAAATAGTTTACGATAAATTAACCGACCAGTGTGCGCGCACCCTAAAGATGGTGCTATAAAACTGGATAAAGTTTCGTTTCGAATGATACGGTCGGTTTTACTTTACCAATGTGCGCTGAAACTTATTTATTGTTATGTTATTTGAAAGTTCTTTTGTGTTGTTCGAATAGTTGAGGTTTAGCACACGTGCAGTTATTCGCGGTCGCAAAAACGTATCTTCCAGTTATGTAACAAAATAATGAATGAATTTTGCATTTTACTTAAACTAAAGTAAAATGCAAAAGTGCAATTTAATGTTTTTCTTATCTATTCTATATATCTTCATGAGCTTTCCAAAGCGTAATATACCTATTATTTATTTATATTGTAGTATTTGAATAAAGTAAATAAAGAATTAGGGTATTTCAAATATTTGGAATTCATTAAAAATATTGGCTTTATAGTGACGATATTTGACTATATTAAGATCCTATAAGACTTACTTTCTACTGAGCTCGTCTTATTGTAGTATCGAGCATGCCGGACGTAAGGACAGACGGACAAATTATTTATCAGAACCATTGATGTACTGGATTAGCTACCGCTATAACGTATACCTACTGCAAAAGAATATTACGATAGAACATTTGACTACCCAATATAAGGGTCGAGAAACGGATAAAGAAAGAAACGTAAGAAGAAATGATTCTCCATTAGGTCGCAGATGTAAACTTCATACAGGCTTGGAGTGTTACTTCGATTTAAAAGGCAGAGTCAGATTTATAAGTAAAAAGGGAAGGAAACGCAGTACGCTAGCAAAAGAAATCAGTTATCAGTTAGAAAAGTTTTTGTAACGGTAACGTCAGCCGGACGCCAGCTGCAGAATAAGAAACAAAAATCAGAGGAGCATGCACCTTCTAAATATAAAAATAGATACGAAAATATATATGTCTTTATGACAATACAAATATCATTGTATTCTATTAAAAGTTGCACTAGCGATGCCATTTTTCTCAGAAATAGGTCTTTTTCGTTTTAAAACCGTTTTTTTTTTTGCGACAGATATAATAATACTATTTGTAAACTAAATTCCAACTTGGTATGTAATTTTACTGCAATGAAGAAAGCCAATGTTTATGATTTTTACGAGAACTTAAAGCACCTGGCCTACCCACTTAAACGACCTAAACCTAGAGAAAATCTATTGTACGTGAGAAGAGGTTTCAAAAATGTATGTATTTAGAACGTGGTACCTGTAAAAGATTTATAATTGGTATCAGTGCCAATCGACAATCAAGACACAAATCACATAAGCAAAAAAATAACACGACTAAGCACATCGGCGTGGAAAACTTTATTGATACACTACTGTAAATCTTGAATTGTACTATGCTTTTGATGCAAATAATAAAATGTAAAATATTTAACGTACAAAGTGACAACAGTTATATTAATTCGAAACAAATAACAAGTGATGTCTCACGAAATCGAACTATAACAGTGTGTTTTGCGTATAGCGCAGCGTAGGAGCACGCAAATGGAGGTCCATGGCGCACGCAATGTGCGGGAACACGAGCGCGCCCGCTCGCGCTGCGGGCCTGTTGTGACTTGTCGAGAGTTGCAATATTCCTTCACTCAGGACGCACCCTAGCAGTGCAAGTGGACGTCAGTAAGTCATTAATTTGTAAGTAGTAAAAATCTACATTGGTAATTAGTATTGAGGTGTCTAATAAGTAAATGTAAAAGGTACAAACGAGTAACTCAAACAGTACTTACTTAAAATCTTTTATTGTAGGTACATATTAAAAACTAACCGAAACATTGAAGTGCTTCTTTTACTTACTCGTTTTTATTTTTCATCAGTTTATTAATTATCTCTGCCCATTTTTTCTATTTTTTTTACATATTTTATCATTTTAATTCTATCTGCTCCGTGAAATATAAACGATATTATACCCTGTATGTGTACAAGAGACCATAACCATAAGCATTTATTTATAACAACGAACTATCGCAATTACAAACAGTTGATTTATGGATACAGCTTTTTATCTAACAAAATTAGCAAAGAGGAATGCACGCCATCTGACGTCGGACGCTCATAGTATTTTTTGACATCGGACCTCAAATTGGAGGGGAATCCAATAATACTTTCTTCGGACTTAGTTGTATTTTCGTTGCATTTTCATCAGCTATTGGTTTCGGCACATTGTCTGTTTTTTATCGGGGTTAAACTTTAAAAAGAAGAGATACCGGGTTATCTTGGATTTGTACCGCATTAGGGTCCGTTCACACAGACCGGCTCGGAGATAGTCGGCTCGCATTTTTTTTTCGCACAGACCGAAAATAGTTATGGATATAGATAGCTCCGATGAAGAAATATATTCGTACAAGTAACTGCTAACACCCAACTAACTGCTCCGTTCAAATGTAGCTATCAAAGTGGCGGTCGGAGCGAGCAGCTCGCGAGCAACGCCGATTGGCTTCTCGTATTATTTCACACGAAGCGCTTTCAAGTATTCCTAATGATAAAATAAGTGCACATACAACAATAAACCTTAATACAATTACTCAAAACTCTGTTTCCAACGTGATAAACATCTGCTCTCCTCTCCGAGCCGGTCTAACGTTATTTGGAAGCCTCCGAGGTTTCCAAAGAAACACGCTGATGCCTATTACGCAATCGACCAAAATAGATAGAATGGAATAAATAAATAAATAAATAAAATAAATAACCGTCACGCCAGGTCCCTAGCGGGGTAGGCAGAGAGCACGGAGTGCCAA
>DWQQ01000755.1:0-10458 GCA_018244775.1 Oxynetra roscius flavomaculata
GTCCGGGGAAGTACCACCGCTACACCTATTTCTTCCGTGATGCAATTGTTATAATAACGATCTGTGTTTAGGTTTGAAGGGTGTGGTTATTTTATATTAAATCCCAAAATTTATTTAACCTTAACCATTACCTTAAGTACCAAAATCACCCTTCAAGGGTAATTGTAATTTGTAAGATATAAAACGGTGCTGTTAATAGATAAGTCATTCGCTTTTGCAACAAATATTTAAAATTACGAATGGATACACTTATGACATTCTACGAACGTAACCTACGCTTCATGCAACGTACTATGGCCAAGTGATGAAAAACAAATTAAACGAATGTCAAAGTACTGTTAATGATATGCCAGTAATCTTTTGTTAACTGTTTTGCTGTTCTTTGTGAGTAGGTATAACAAAGTTGCAGTAGCTTGTACCGCTTTTAGTTGCAGGAACACTTGTTTTTATATTAAAATAAAACCTTTGAACTAATATCACTCTGTACTAACGTATGTACATACATTTCCTTTCACTTTTATGAGTGGAGCACGGTTCCAGGCTTAGCTATATGTTGGACGAATCAATAGGAAAACAAAAATAAATTAATAAAACCTGTGGAGACAATAAAAAGGGTTGACATAATAATTAAATAGTCAGGCAAGGGTCAATTCACAGTACTGTTGTTATATACACGAATGATCCATCACCTCCTTTAGTTTGGTATGATCGGTATGATCGCTAGGTAGTGTAAGTAATTTTTTGTGTTGGCAAAGTCCGTTGGTACAAGATGGGATTACGAATGCCGTGATAATACAGGGTAATGCTAAAGTTGACTACAGTGCTTCTACTTACCACTGCGAGATACGGGTGTATTCCGCAAGTCTAGGAACCCAATAGTACATTTTATCACACTGTTCTAGTGCAAATTGGCGGAGATTCGGGACGATAGCCAGCCGCGCTGACGGAAATGTTTGAATTGCCTTTAAATTTATCACTAACATCTAAGAGCTGACGACACTCGGCGTAGCTTAACTCACTTTTACCTTTGAGACTTCGAATAGAATGGTGAATTAAAAAAGATATATTATACATATCAATTCGAATTTATAAATGCAAACTATTTTTTAAAAGTGCATAATGAACTCCTGACTACTGAGTCGGGGCTTGGGATTACCACCCAGGCGAAATAGTTCTGCTGTGTCCAGACACAGCAACCAGTTGTGAAATTCGGGTTCATCAACATCAAAAGAATATTAAATGAGTTGAATTTATAGCACTTGTTCAATGTTCAGTGCATTTCATAAACGTAAACTTATCTTACTGATAAAACTACGTTTAAGCGTTTCGTGTTTTACGGGGACTCCGCTCGTCATCTCTTCTTAACCGAAACGATGCAGGCTTTGCTGCTTATCAATATATGGCTGCAAACTGATATATACAGTTGCAACACAAAATCATTCACGCAAAATTGTATTGTATTAAGGTGTGTTTTACGTATTGTACAGTTAAAACTAAATAAATATGACAAACATAAAACCATTACAGAATACCTGAAATGAGGGTAACCGAATTGACTTAGTCAACATAAAATGTGATGTCTTTTAATTTTGAAATTACAGAACAAATTCAGTAACCATAAGCATTCACAATTTTAATGATCGCGAATTCAATTCAATTCAAATTCAAATTCGAATTCGAATAAAATCAAGAATGACAAATAAAATAAAAAAATACAAAACGAACTCACCTTGAATAATTTGAGCACAAATAAAGAATTTTAATTATAATAGTGACTAGGTAATGAAAAAAATTTACAAGAACTTAAAAAATAAATAAAAAAAAAACATAAATAGTCGCGATGTTGACTTCGCGCAGCGCGCGCGTTTACTGAGCCTTGCACGTGCGCAGGCGCACCGCCTTTGACGCCTCCTCGTTTATAATACGACGATGCTCATTCGCAACCGCTTGTGCGATTCGGCAATATTATCGGCGAGTCTATTGTCTCGTTTCGTAATTGAGGTTTCAATCGGCTAATTTAATTAACTAACCGATTATTTGTATTCATGACCATTTGCAAAAATCTGCTTAGGAGACCAATTGATACCACCTTTGATTGATTTTATTTATATCACCTTTTGCTATGGATATTGATTGAAATTAAAAGATGGATGACATGCGTAACATAAAGGTCAAGTGCTTTGAAAATATGGCGTATTTGAGTTTGGCATCTCCAATGTAAGCAGATATAGCTTTTTGCTTTAACAACTTCAACGGGCTTGAGTGAACCAGGATATCGAAGTAAGTTTTGAGATTGTGCAGGAGATTAGTGTCTACCGGTGATTACACTAAAATGTCAACGAAAGAACAAGAGAGGAGACAATTCACAAACTTTCACATTTATAAGAAAAGAGAGAAAGATTTATTATGCTATTTACTTTTAATGTGTACGAGACATTATGGCATTATGGCTTTAAGTCATATATGGTTATGTTAATGCATATATATAAACACACCCATACACACAATATATGTATATACAGATGCATACATATAGGTATGCGGTTCATAAATACTCGTGGGTTAGTCGAAACCTAATGGAAGCAGAACTAAACAGATACGGGTCATGAAGGTTATGGCCGTTATAGAATTGATTTTATTGTTAAATAATTCAATAAAACTCCGTGCTCTTTACCTACCCCGCTAGGGACTTGGCGTGACGGTTATTTATTTATTTAATTAAATAAAAAAATAATGTCCCACATATAAACCACTATAATTGATTCATTGATTATGTTACCTGTTTAAATAATGGTGACATATTATTTCTTATTATTATTTTTTAATGATAAAACGACTCACGAGTAGACAGATGGCTATTCTGCGCATGACAGCTTAAATTTGATTCCTTAATACAATCTGAAGTCAGAATAGAACATTAAGAATATTTATAAGCGCGAATGCATGTTAAAAGATAAGGTTAAATGCAGCTGCGAACGTTGATGTCTTGGCTGCTTGCTTATTTCTACTACTCATCACATATACAATTACTGAAAGTTAGCGTAGATTGTAGAGATAAAGAAGATAAGGCGTTCCATTGAAAATGTTTTATTGTTTTATACAATTAAAGAGATAATATGTAATAAAGGTTGGAGATTAAGCTTGTTGTAGACAAGTTTTAAGATTAAAATTGTAAAATGTACGAAAAGAGTATACAATAGTTTCCACACGTGCAATATTTTGCTTCCGCTGGGAACAGAACTGAGTACCCGCACATTGTTAAGGTCTAAATTTAAAAAAATACGTAAGTAAGTATCTATTCAGGAAAATCAGGAAGGTTAATGAAAAAGAAATATACTTAATCTAAGCAACATATAGCTCAGTCCCGGAATTATAAAATGACGAAAGCTTAATTTAAAGAGTGCTGAACGTTTTCCCCGCCGGCTTTTTCTCTATAGTAGGGTGCATTAAGCCCACGGTCTGGTTAGATAATAACGCAGTGTTAATAAGGTAACTTGATACTCATATTTTTTTTAATGTCATAATTTGTGAACTGGAACTTATTTTGTACAATATTTTTAATATTTTAATGCTTACGAATTATTAAATACGACGCACTTACATAGTTTTTGTGAAAGCTGTTTACCCATGTTTGAGCAAATAAATGGTTTTAATTTCTGAAGAAGCGGCAGATAATCGGTTTATCTTAATCTGCAGAGGTGAAGGGCGGTTCAAGATAACTTATCAGGAGTAAAGCGTACATAATACTCAATAATGTAACTACTTCGCTCTTGCATGGCTGAGCACGGGACCAAGGTCTATTTGCACGCGTCTAGATAATTGACATTGGACACTTGCACTAATCTTTAATCATTAAAATATAATTAAACTGAAAAGATAAAATGCATAATATATACGAACAACTCTACAAACGGCATCAAAATTAACCGGCCGTTAACCAAACAGGTGATAAACTATGAGATAACGATTATATATATATATAATTAAAATAATAATATCTACATTCAAATTGTGTTAAGTCATTAGGTTTAAACTTTATATACATCAACATCATATACAACTAAATTAAGTAACTTAGATAGCTGTTTAATATTAAATATGGGGGTTCCGGAATGTACATGGTACGCGTTTCAGCACGCTATCATCGAACAGTCATTGGCTTCAGTATGGTGGCCCTAAGGCGGTTAATGTTGTTCCACATCAGGCGCATTACCTAGGCTACAGTTTAATTCACAATAGCCTCGAATCTTTTTTGATCCTTGCCAAACATACGAGATGTGCTGCAAAATCGGAGTAGCCCAAAATCATCCTATATCCAAATATGTAGGTATACCTATATCAATTTCTAAATATACTTATGACCAGAATTTACACCAACCAACCGACAGGCAATATTTTTATTATTTTAGGTTTTACACTAGCATCTAAATAGGGCAATGCTGCCGTACGGCAGAATGAAGTGATTATTGCAGTTGAATTCAAAATTTTATATTATGACCCAAAATTAATATTTATAGAATACAGAATTATATTACTAAATATTATGAAGTAAATAAATACTCTAGCTGATTTCAATTTAAATATACCATAAAATAAATGTTATTACGTTAAATAACAACAAAATATGGATCATGAGACAAACTTCAAGAAACGTCGAGGATAGCGTACACAACCTTAATCTCTACTTTTTTGAAATGTTAGTTAAGTACTTAAGTTAAAAGTACAAGTATGAATTGGTAGATGGCGCTATTTACATTTACTAAAGTTATAATAAACCATTCACTTCACACTAAATGGTAATATTGGATTTATGTATTAAAATGATTTTTCTGAAAAAATAAACCTTTTCATATCTTACTCCCTATTAAAATAAATAAACGGAAAATAACCTAAATAACCTCGTTATTAATTATTAAGTCGCTAAAGCTAATCTCAAATTCGATACATATTGAAACGCAAATAGTAAACCAAAAAGTTAATTTTATTAATTTGATATTCAAGTAAATCATATTTTAGTAATTGGTAAGGGATGTATGTTTTTATGAGGAAAAATGTGATCTAACTTCTTGAAATACATAACTCCAACAAAATGATGTTCTCAAATATCGTAACAATAGTTAATTACAAACTATGGGTAAAAACCATCAATGCAGAAGGTTTTGCGATTCCCGCTTTTTTAAAAATATATTAGATGTTTTTAGATTAAATGTTACTCAGAATATCGGTGAAAGAAAACATCTTGAGAAAACCTGCTCACGCTACAGTTTTCGATAATGTCCTCTAAGCCGCGTGAATTGAACCAAACCGCATTTGAACAGCGTGGCAGACTATGGTCTTAATCCATCTCAGTCTGAGAGAAGAACCTTGTCTGAGAGAAGAAGTAGATGATGGAATGATAAAAGGGTCGATGGCGATGGTTCTGTTGCCTCTATAAATATTTATACCCAGCACATACAGATATACAAGTACTAAGGAAAAAATAAACATTCTAGATACTTCCTTATAAGTAACATGTCGCAGTATAAAAGTAGAGAACTTTTCTTTGCGGGTTTTAATTTCAAGCGTGTACTAAAGAGGAGACGGGTGCAGCTTATTATGTTAATCTCCCACGGATAGAGAATACAAATCGGACGTATAACCTTTACTGCAATACACATATACCACTGTCTGTTTCTGTCAATTAATGATAAGAAATATTTTCTGTATGTCACTAGAATAATGTCTTAAGAAATCATTTGATATTACGCAGTCACAGTGGTCATCAGTTCGGGTGCTTCTAAGAGCGATAAGGGTTACTCCTTCATACTGAGTTTCAAATTGAGTGTATACTATAAATGCAAATGAAATTTGCGCATTGCGCGTAATTCGCTTATTCTAAACACATTGCGTCACACGCTGTAACTAGGACCCATAGTGAACGGTCTCTTAAAACTTTGGTCTCAGCAAGTCAGTTGCGCATTTGAACAAATCGAAAACGAAGTGGTTGGCTCACAGTACCAGCCTGGTAATATACATATATGTACGGGAAGCGTTTAAAAGATTTAAACCTGATTTAATTTATAATTATTAAAATTAAACTTGTAGAAATGCTACTTAATTATCTATAGTTCGTGATTTTGTCTTTTATCTGCATTAATTTAACATTATTATATGAGTCTAGTTTAGTGCGTCTAGGAGCCCTTTTTCTACCCTTTTTGGTAGCATACATAATACTTTCCATATATTTTTATACTCCGAATCTAATGTGAATAAATTTAAAATGTCACAATATATGTGTCATTTTTTAAACTAAAAAACGCCCCGCTCATCACGATGTTGTCTATTTTATTCAGCCAGAGTACATAGGTTGAGCAAACATTGCATACGGAACCCTACACAAGTTTTACTGTAATTTTTGTTTATAGTTCATGATATAACATTAGTGATGTTCAAAAAGAGTTGTGTTTATGTTGTTTTTTTGTTTCTTTTTTGTTTTTGGAGTTCATTTAACCGCTAAAGGGTACGGTAAGTGTGACTTTCGATACCTTGCTTGTATATTTCTACCTGCATACATACAGATTATGTCTCTCTAGGCATAGATATGTCCCCTTAATGGCAACCCGTTAGTTATACAATATAAATGTTGTATTAAATGTTCTTCGTTGTTTACAACCGGGTATTAATCCAAGACGGGTTAATTTCCTTTCATGTCAAATGAAGTACACAAGTACAGTCAGTATTAGTTGTCAATAAGACTTAGCTAGAGACAATAGAACACATAAGTCTTATACATATTTATAACTGTGGTTGCTGTTTGTATGTGTATTAACAAATTCTAAGGTATAGTAACTAATCTATCCTATTCGACATTGATCACGGACGCTACGCAATATTGCTGCAATATACACAATATACATATATTGCTACGCAATATACATAAGATATTGCTGTCGACTATATACGTGGAACGGCAACATTACTCTTCAGATCAAAATACAATTTGTTTTATTGTTGTACGATAGAAATAACTGTAAAATACGGTAGGAATATTGTGGATTGTCTTTCAATGGAATAAAAGTATTTTATACTAATTTCTTTTTAGCACACGTTCAGGGAAATTATCGGAAAGTTTATGGTCACTGGTAGGTAGAATACAAAGGGGTCTAGTGAAATAACACTGGACGGAACGAAGTATGGAAAATATTACAATGCTTAATCAAGCGAGCGCTGGCTTCTCCACGAGATTATTGGATTAAATGAAAATTCATTCGAGCTTCAGGATTCTTTATCACACTTGCAAAATTTTTGTAGTAGAAGTATTTTATCCTTTTTTTGATGGCGTATTGCAACGCAATAATTTATAACATTATGATTTTTACTTTTATTAAGTGTGTGTATGTATTCGCATCATATAGTGAATAATGAACATTTAAATTTGGTTTAAAATGTAATACCTGAAAGATTTGATTAATATTTTTTCATATGAAAAGAGTAGCAAACGGGCATGCAGCAGTCACAAGTGACCGCTGCAGCTTCGAACAGGACTCTTTGTCCTGTTCTTAGCCGGTCATAGAAGTTTTGCTACTCTTGAGGAGAGAGACGGTAGCCTCTTAGTATACACGTAGATCGACAAACACATCCTTCAAACCGAAACACAGATTGTTAGAAGTCATTGTTGTTAGAACCGTATACAACCTATCAATTTTTGTTATATTAATTCTAAAATGTAACGAAAGTAAAAGTGTTTGCGACTGCTTTGTGCCAATATATGTAAGGAATTATTCAGTAGATCTAGTTTGACGTAGGGACTCATAATTATTTCTTGGGCTAAAGTACGATATGTCAGGAATCTTGGGTAAGTTTTGGTACTTCGACGCGTGGGAACAAAACATTTTATTGTATTAAAATTAAATTAAAGATAATATAAAGGGGCCAAACTGTAATACATCAATTGATGGTTATGATAGAGTTATACATTTCTTAAAAATAGGCATGTTTGTTCATTATAAATTTCACTAAAAAAAAAGACTAAAACTCTAAAGATTTTTAAGCTCTATGGAAGTTACAGTAGTGCTGTACTGACAATACACTGTAATACTATTCAAGACGCTTTCTATTATTCACTTCTTAAAATGTAATTTCGAAGATACTATAACGAACGCTAACAAAAACCTTTCGAAGGCTTAAGGGCAAAAAGTAATCAAAGTTTGGAGGAAAATCGTCGATTTCTCGTCGCGATTCTACGGAGGAATAGTTGAAGCACCATGAGGCCGTGGTGCGATCATAAAGACATTTACTCGACACGACATTGATTTAAAGTATAAAAAGGAAAATAATTTTAATATACAAGTATAAATTATGAAATTTACTTAACTATTACCACTCCCAAACTGGTTACATTTGGAAGTAGGTATCACAGATACTTATTCTGTAAAGGTCACCGAATTGTAAATTTTAAAATTGAATGTTGCAGAGGGAGGATTTGTCACCATGTTTTCCTTAAACAAACGAATTCATATATCGTCCATCGCAGCGTCGTATCGTTCAATCAAAAGACGATTTCTTAAATGACCAAGCTAATACTTTAGCAGGCATCCCAACGCGGAAGACACCGCCATACTGTTTCGCTTTATATAAAAACTTTTACAGTGAGCTAAACTTTTCATGCAGAAATTGTATTTTTCTTTGTGGGCATTTTTTGAATTGAGATACTAATTTAATGTCATATAGATTTGGAAGCAAATGCTACACTTTTTCTTTGCGTGGGCCTACGGGATCATTTAAAAATAGTCATATCTACAACGTTTCCTAGGATAGGAAGGATGGGAATGCGAACTCAACTGATAGTATTAAAAATGTTTATAATCGATTTAAGGCCCCGAAAAGATGCTTCAGATTAGATGTAGAATCAAGAACAGGGATTCACATAAACCCAATTTCCATGTAAAATACCCGCCACCGGTGTACAGAGTCCATCTTAGGACACATCTTCGCTTGCCATCAAGTGGCATCACGGGCAAGTACTAGCCTAAGTTAATAAATAATGAGAAAATAAATATCATTACATAAATATTTGGTAAATGAGAATCCAAACCACAACAGTATCATATACAGTATATCAGTTCTGCAAAAGTTAATCACAAGTTTTAAATTAAAAATGTTCTCATTTCAAAATCAATCGTCTGTCTGGTTCGTGACAAATTTGTCTTGAATTTAACCTCTTTAAGCGTGACAAATATGTTTACAAAATAAATAGCATATAAGAACGTCGTACTCAATTGTGTGGAAAAGAAAAATCGTCTTCATTCCCTTTATATGTATATTATTTGCGCACCCGGATATGATTGAGCTTGAACTGGCTTATGAAGAGGACGAGAAAGCTGTAGAAATTACTTTATTATGTTTTTTTATTACTATTTCTATGTCACTTCTGTAATGTTGTAATACGTGCAAACTACCTATTCGTTTGTATGCAGATTTTTTCTTATTAAGTACGCGAGAGGAGATAGGGTTGTTTTAGATGGCCACGAAAAGATTTCGTCGAAATTATCACATAAGCAACTTCTGCGACATTAAAATGTCTGACAGCAGTGGCTACCATCTACCAGCAGATGACCCCGGTGCTCTGTTACCAAAAATTTTTCTATTTAAATTGTGTACATAATCGTCTGTGCATTTACTCGGCTGTTCAACTTCTGAACAGCTCGGTCGGTTGTCGTCATAATCACATAATACACAAACATTTGGATGCATGCATGTTTTGCGAAGACAGTGGTGCATATCTATGATAGGATTCTAACATATTGGATACAACATATTATTATAAAGATTACTGTTTCCTTGCAAACGAAATTATGAAACGGAAGAAGTCGTTTATAATAAAATAGTTATCATTAGAATCGTCTAAAAGCTATGAAATAATAAAAGAATTTCAATTACCAAATAATTAAGAGTCCAAGTTTTTATTTACGCCCAGTGCAGCGGGCGAATAATGATTGGCAAATGTAAATAAATATTTTGATTATCTACCAGAATTTATATTTCTTAGAATGGAACAACAGTTGCAGCAATTATCAGTATTAGAAAAGTATTATTATATTTCAAAAGTAGAGACTACGTAAAAATATTTATATGCTTCTAGACACAACTAACTCTGTGTTATCTTCACTGGCTTGGATAATTTTCGATATTTATGTAACAGCACAGTCTCTATCTAATCCTACACTTTATGTATGGAGCTGTATTTTATTACCATTTTTTTTAGATCATCGAATTTAAGTGGTGCACAATTTTTAAACTTATACATGAATGACAACTGTTTAAGCCCAGTTTTTGGAATTTACGGAATTGCGTAGCTCTTTTTTATTATTATAGAGGTCAATAAACAAATAAAATAAATAACCGTCACGCCAGGTTCCTAGCGGGGTAGGCAGAGAGCACCGATTTCCAAGCATCTCTGTCCTTACAAACCTGACATAC
>DWQQ01000756.1:0-10456 GCA_018244775.1 Oxynetra roscius flavomaculata
TAAATAGCCCCGTGTGTCATATCGGGAAACAGCATGCTGAAAGATATATTACCCGCGGTGATATATCTATAGCGAATCCTTGATAGATATCTTCAACTATTATTTATTGATAAGACAGATGCTTACTAACGATTACTAACTACACTCATATCAACAAATACTAACTGGATTAATGTTACTTATAGTACTAGAGTCAAATTAATGCAATAACTGTAGGTAAACTTAATAAATAAATAAACTATCTGCCAAGTAAGAAATAGTTGAAAAGGTTTTTTTAGACATTATTGTTTCAAATATAAATCAATAATGATATATTTTTCTAGCAATAAAACATTCAAAAGGTTTGCAATTTCGCTATATTCGAAAACCAAATTTGCAAGGAACATTCAACATCTGTCATAATGAGAGAAGAATTCACTTATGCCTTCTGTTAAATCAAGTAACGAGATTAAAATCGATTTCGTATCGAATACCCGCAGCACTGGGAATGACGAAATTATAGTAATGGTCCACCGCAGTCGGACTTACCCAGCTTAGAATGCCGATCAGCCGCCGACAATTAAATCCAACATGATGACGCATTTACGCCTCGCATTACAATGGGTTACGCGTGGACGCTCGATCCGATATAACGCCGTCCTATTATTACTTGTGCGTGATCACGATAGTGAAAAAGCAATAAAAGTGCAATGACCTTGAGTTTAATTTACTTTTGATTTATAAACGAATATGCTTCCTGATTACTTAATGCAATATGCCTTAGTCGCTATAGCGGTACACGGGTTTGGTCTATGAACTGCAGTAATTAAATTGGGTAGATTAAACCATCGGTTGCTATTTCTAAGCAAGTAAGCAGTGATAGCATAGTGGTTATGAATTCAGCTCTCACACTGGGAGTTCTGGGTTCAAATCCTGGCGCGCACCTCTTTCTTTACAATATGCGTTTTAACATTAAATATCACTTGCTGTAACAATGAAGGAAAACATCGTGAGAAAACCTGCACATCTTAGAAAAAAAATTACTAAGGTGTGTGAAGTCTACCAACCCGCACTTGGTCAGCGTGGTGGACTATGGCCTAGTCCTTTTTATTCCGAGAGGAGACCCGTGTCCACCAGTGGAACGTTCAATGGGTTGATAATGATGATGATGCTATTTCTATGGCATAATGAAACGGTTTTATAACTTTCCTGTCAGATATTTCTCTTTATATGTCATTGAGCAAAGTTGTCTTTAACTGCTATATTCAGGCTTGATCGTTTCTTCTGTAACAAAAATAAGAACATTTTGACCACACGTTGGCGCTGCAAGACTGTGCAGGTGTGAACGAAACACTTATCACGGTCAATATCCTGTGGAACAGAAAGAATATGGCATTGTATGTAACCACTTAAACTGCAAACGATGTGGTAAAATGTTTTATTGATACAATTCTTCACAGTTGCATCAACGGTGGTCCGGTCCTTTCACGGTTTGTGTGCTGGCCAATTGAATAAAACCGAAGAGTCCGCTTGCGGGCCATTCAACATTGCGCATTAATTTTGATTTGCATATGCCGTGTCATAATGAATGTATTGACCGAATATGACGTATGTAGCGGCATGTTCAGAATGAATGGTATATAGGCTTCTGTCCAATGTTCGACATCTATTGTTGCCGAAAGAATTATGTATCATTGGACGAGTATATTATTCTACAGGACTCCTCTCAGCTGTAACAACAGATACACTATTACCTACATGATATGTACATATATGTACATTTTATACATATATATGATCGTGCGTATTCTCTGCTGATCAACGTGTTCATATATGTACATGTATTTCGCATTTATTTCGTTAATTTCGACAACGTCACGCACTAAGTTACCGTGTGTATATCGAAGATACGAATTTTTGTACCTGTAATGTATTATTTCCAATTCAGGTATGTCACCAAAAACGCGTATTCATAATTTATACAGTTATAATTTTGATTTTATAATTAATTTAAAGTTTACTTACAAAATGTAATAATATGTTGTTTTATATTAAATGTGCACAATAAATTCGGATTAAAATATTGTTTTACATTTACACTACAGGATAAGGGTGTGTCAACCCTAACAGCTTTGGCAACTGTAATTTGCGTTATAAGGAAGCTTAGTCTCTTTTGGGATAATATCTAAACGTGCAGCTTACACAGCTGTGTTTGTTGAAGTAGCGTGCATAATTGTGTTTAACTATATTACGTAGACAGCAAACTGGGTCACATACACATAAAAAAAACTGTAGGAATTAATGTAAAACGAATTATAAATATATTTTGGATCATTCATTTACCAGAAAATACAAATATTAATAACACTGACAAAAATTATAAGTATCATATCTGTCCTATAGATATATAAAAACATCTGCTCATAGGAACGGTATAAATATTGTACTATCTAAGACTGCGAAAACACACACACCAGAAGTCCTTAAAACAATTAACAATCATGCCTCCTAACAAACAAACTATTTTACAAGTTTGCGACTGTTAAGATGCGTTATCCAATTATTTATCCTTAAGTGAACATAATTTAGGACATATGTACCTACAATAAGTCTTTTATTATTTCCATAATATTTCTTCTATAGGAATATTGCATGAAACTTAACATGTCAACAATTCCAATATTTAATTTAACACACATTAATGCGTTGAACGTGTTGTGGCTAATTTAATTGGATAACGAATTTGGTTTATGATTTTTAACGGTAACTAAATCATAAACGAGTCACATCGAACGCGTATAGGCGACGACCACTAGGAAAAATATTTTTTATATCTTTTCCGTGGACGGGAATTCACGTTTGCTTAAAACAATATTTTATTACTAACGAAAAAGCGTGAACCATTCTTATACATTTCGCTGCGGTCTCCTCCACACCTTAAGGGCACGGAGTTAAGAGCATGTGCCATTTTACTAAAAATATTAACTAAATAATATTCTTATTACTTTATTATAATAATATTAACCAAACTAATTGACACTCACAGTCCTACTTCTACATAATTATAGTGCTGTACACAGTGGGTTGGAGATATATATGAGCTCGTACGTTAAGCATGCCCTTTCGCTACTCTCTTGAACTAAATAAATGACAGATGTACGACCGACTGTGAATAATAAATATTTACATATACAAAATAATTTTGAAGAAATGAAATCAAAATAATATATAATAATTACTTTGTGAAAAACTGTAGCAAACCACATTTGTTGGCAACTGCAAACATATTACTTAAATCGGTTGGTAAGTATGTGATTCATCAAACAAAGACCTTTATTATCATTATTCAGAATGTTAATTCCAGCGTATGACGGTCGTGGTAGCGATCAGTAATTTTTTTAACGACATTCATTCAGTGAACGCTCGTTATTAAGTGATAAATTAACATGCCGGACGTCTTTGAATTCCGACCCAACTATAAACAAAAAGTTTGGGAGGAAATATAGTATTTTAATATAAATATATCGTTAATATTCTACTACAATAATATAAATGCAAATTTATATTTTTATTCGAGTTGTAGATACATAAGTTGGAAGGCCACCTGATCATAAGTGATCCCACTTTAACCACGGATTCGTACTAACTAAATCGCACATTTTCATGTATGTCTTTATATTTATGTATACACACTATATAATTTAAATCGAAACACAACAAACCAACAAACACACGAATAATCGTGAATCTTAAAATAAACACATCTGACACCAATTATTTCCTTATCTTAGAATTCTTTATATATGTATGTATGTATATATAAACATAACAGAATTTGTAATAACGACCATATTTCCATACGATATATAATACTTATATTCATTTAACAAAGGTAATATTTTTCTACATCCAAAATATAATAACACGGAATTTTAAAGCGATTAGTTACTTAAGTACCGAATGAAATAATAACAAAACTGAACGTACCCTCGATACGCATGAACGATCAAATAATGTTACTGAATAGGCGTGAGCGAGAACAAATTGAATTAATTGATTTTATGTTGATTCGTTAACTGTTACTGTAATAGTTCAAAATGATATTTAGATTTTGTGAGCGGTCCAATTGTAATTTGTAGATCACTGTTAATTTATATATATTCCGTCTTAAAATTTAATGAATTGTAACGGCAACAAGATCTGTTTGATTATTTATTTACGACTCATAAAATCAAAGTCAATGTACTAACAATCGCTCATCAAACATTTGTTGAGACATATACATTATTAGTTTAAAAGTAGTTTTGAGCTTAACTATTTTAGCAATAAACAAAATAACTTTCTATTAAATAGACTATCACATTTTACATAATTCCATGTGGATATATAAATAAGTTTAATTATATTAATAACAAAAGAATAATATTATGTTGTTTTTTTAGAGTAATTATGAACACAAAAGACACTCGCACACACAAACACGTTTACACACAACAATGGCTGGTGTACAAGCTTTTAACATATCGTTTATTAATTAATTCGTCCGATAATGGTTGAATGTAACGATGTGCAGAACGCTAGCGATATTACAGTATTTAGCAGAACATTGGTATTAAGGGATTCACCACATTTATCAACATTCAACTGATAAATCAATGAAAAAACCATTTTTATTAGTAACCGATTGGCGGTTGAGTGGGAATTATCAAGTTGTGAAATCATTTTGGTGGAACACGAGTACTAAACGATATGGTTGTTATTATTACACTTACAATGTACTTTTTAAATTTCTAAATGAACAACAATTTTTTTATCAATCACTTGTTATAAAGCAATTATTATTACAATAGTTTGTATTTCACCTGAAACGTATTATTTGTGCCCGCATTCTACAAGACACCATCACGATCTTCGAGAGTAGCAACGCATCTGTGACCAATTTAAATTTGAAGGACAGTTAAATTATTTAAAGAATAATTGATGACGTATGTATGTAGAAAACTGAAGTATCTATTCGGCTATGGACGATTAGTGTGAGCACTCCCTCATCTTTGATAGTTTGTTGCGGATTTTCCAAACACGTTTAATGATTTTGTAATCACGATAATAGCCCCAACACATATTTGCCTAATGGCCAATTGTCACCGTCCGGTATTTACTTGCATGAAATAGTAATGCGACTTTGTAACTGTTGACCAAACTAATCGCTGCTTTATCGTTATAACAGTGAAAGTGATAATCGGTTGAATAACGTATTTAATTTTATCTTTATTGGAAAAGTATATAAGAGTTTGGGTTTCTTATGACTGAATCCGAGCGGTCTCAAGATTGCGTTACTATACTTTTATTAGGCGTAATCATAGATGTAAATATCCCCGTATATGTAGACTTAAACATCTCCCAAAGCACACAAAGAATATTGATATTATAACATTCAGTAATTGATGAACACTCAATAACTTCATCGAATTCTACTTTTCAGCAAAACAAAGTAAACACTTTAAGGACGCGATGAAAAACGTCTTCAACCAGTTCTCTGACATCCAAGTAGCACAAGTATCTACCCTTAAAATCAGAACAGCATGTCTTTATATACTTAAGTTGATTGAATTACATCAGTACTTCTTACGTCAGTACAAATAATTTTCTTACGTTAGTACAAATTTTTGACCTTTTAGTTTAAATGCTATCGCAACATCTGCAGCTATATTAAATAGTTATTTATTTACAGTATTATCTTATTAACAAATTCAAATGGAATATAAAACTTTCTTTAACTAAGTTTGTTCAAACATTTGTGGCATTTGTGCATTTAACCAGTTGGCAAACACAGTCAAGCCCAAAGGGAATACCTGAAGACAAAATATGGATTCCGAAAACACTATTCCTGGAATCCATTCGGTCTCATATCAACAGAGGTAGAATTTTTCATGAGGAATAAAGTTGTTTATGTAGAGCGATAAAATAAATTCTAGTTTCCAGCTGAGAATAAGATTTTTCCTTAAGAGATTTTCAAAGTGCGCACTATACATGGTGCTTAAGGAAAATTTGATGTAACACTTTTTCGCATAAAATTGTCGTTTTAAAGCTATGGCCGTATGTCCCCTATGATCCAATGCTGTGTAATCACAGTTAAAGAGCCAGTAGCGCGTTCCACCCGGCTACTATAATACGAATTGTATACGGTACGACTATCTAAATATGACGTTCATACGGTGTATCTGTGTACCTTACAATGAATAAAAGAATTTGAATTTCATAGTCATGGACAATATGCAGTAAAGTGTTAAAAAAAAAATACTTCATGCTTGGTACATTCAAAGAAATGTAATTATTATTCATTAATGAATTCCCATTAATCAATTTGCTCGGCATAAAATACATTCGGAATAACAAAACACAGTAACTAAGTTGCAAAGCGCCTTTAATTCACTGCCGCGTTTCATAAAAATGATGACAATGCAACGTCGGAAACATAAAATACTGCTGCAAACGTGTGCATTATGACAATCGTAGTTAAACGTGTAACGGTTAAATTCTCTTGTCTACGCCAATGATACAATTTCGTCTTGCCGTGAAATATGTACACAAAATATTCCATGACTTTGTTTTGAAGTAAGTTGCAAACTACAGTCGTGGTTGTAGAGTATGAACGCTCTGTATACAAGAGCGGTTACAGTCTTCTATATATATGCTAACGTTACACCAGTTTCACTCATATATGTACCGATAACCATTCAACAAGCTAGAGCAGTCTAGACGCGAGTGTCGTTTAAGCTCGTGGATTTTTTTTTCAATATTTTATGGTTTTCTATGACGTTGCTTGGTCATTGAATTTAAAATGTTTGTTGTCTTGAGAAACGTATGTTTTACCAAAATGATCCTTTCTGTTTTTTTTATTTTTAGATTGGACTTACCTTTTTTTTAATTCTAATCGTTCAAAATGTTTATTATCTGAAATAAAGATAATCGGCTATTTTGATCTTCTTTATCTTCCGTATAATTTGCTTAAAAAATTGCAATTATGTAAAATAATCGGTTTTTTTTAACATAGTTGGTATAGTCCTAATCCAATGTTTCAAGTTTCATTTGCATTCTGTATAGATTCGAATATAAAAATTTCCATTAAGTAATCTTGTACAAATATGGATTTTACATTGGTCCCTCCATGTGGAGGCATTAAATTTACAACCTGTCTCCTGACGTTCGTTACACGTAATTGTGTCACCAGCGTGCCTTCCATAATGATTACGTAGGTGACCAAAAATTGAATGATTTCAAATTTCAAATTCCGTATCTTCTACACGTAGTAAATACCGCAACATTAATTGTTTCGCAGAGCCGCAAGATTTTTAAATTGACACAAATATGAAGTAGTACGTGTTGAGTGCTATGACGTTATTTCATAAAGGAGGCCAAAATATGCTCTATACTTTGAGTAGAATTTAATTTAATTTATAAATCACTTTAATCAATCATAACTCAGACACAACCGCGTTTTTGATAATTCGTTTTATGCCTTTCACATAAAAACTGGCGTCTACCACATTTACAAATTTCTTTTCTTCGCGATCTCTTTGTTTCTCCCCCTTTATTTGGGTTCCGTGGCAGAAATCGCTATTAAGAGATTAGGTCGTCCATTGTTTATATTTATTTTGTCTCTGTGGAGTTTTCGTACAATTTCTTATATAGTGTAAACAAAACCTAATTCCATATATGCGTATCTATGATTTAAATCGGCCCACGATATTGATCGAGTAATAATTCCTTATCAATTTTCTTTTTATGTATTTTCTTTTTAATTTAGTGTAAGGAATAAAGAATTCACTATATGCTAACTTGTTACTAAATTCGGCCCATCATGTTAAATGAGAACTTTCTTTATTTCGACGTTAATTTAAAAGGGTAAATATTTACTGAGCGTTATCATATATTCTATATTGTGAATTATACATAACATTCGAATTTTCAATTATAAAAATGTTGAATCTCAACGTAATTGCTATTATAATAGCGCTCGCAAAGAATATGGTTAAGAGCCAATAGAGGAACAATGTTGGACGCGCTGGATCGAATCCTCATTACTACATTCTGATTCGTTATCTATAACGCTTCTTTGAACATCAATACAAAGTATCGACGTTGTCTCAATGTCATTCATATTATCACGCATTGTGAAGTGACACTGAGTCGTATTGCATTCGAATGACATTGTTAGTCAGCGGCTAACAGTTTCTGTATCGCGTATATATCAAGATTGACCCCGTGATAAAGGAAGTTGACATTTGAGACTGATTTGTATTTATTAATTATTTAATTTGTTGTATCGACCCGATAACAAGTATTACTGTATTTTGGGCGTTTGCATTTTTTAGACTCATTTGTTACATATTTTTTTTTTAAATAAAAAAAAGGATAAAAATTAATTAAATATATGCTAAATTTTACATGGATATGCTCACAAACTTAAAGCTAGGATGGTTTGTTCCTTTAAGAAATCCCAAATGTTTTCGTAACTGAGTGGTGTACATATAAAGTCCATTGACGGCTGCAAAATCACAGCGGGGCGTCAACGTCGCGAGTGAGATTTGAAGGTGATATTTTCTTATATCTTTGTATAAATGGTTACTTACTCCCTGCTAGTATAGTAATCTCATGCTTAAGATCTCCATGTAAATAAAATCGTACTCCAAAATATAATACGGATTTTATTTTAAAAGTAATAATAATTAAGGTATCATTTATAAGTAAAATACAAAGTTGAGACTATATAGTACTCGATAATATGGTGCTAACACAGATTTTGATAAAATATCATAGACGAATAGGTAAAATGTAAACAAAAATTACACAAGAAATGTGAACGTTAATACCATAAGTATGTTAAAGTAAGTGATCAGAAAAAGTACAATATACAAATTGTTTCATTGTAATAGAAGTACCGGCCTACCTACCTATTGATAGCCGGTAGAAACCGTATACTGTTCGCCCACGAAAGTAGCATATATTTCTGCCGTGAAGCAGTTGTTATTATAACAAACTGTGTTTCGGCTTGAAGAACATAATTTTGTAATTTATTGTATATGTCGTATGAATGCACATTAGCGATTTAAATTATATATAAATGTTGATTTGTTTCAGTGAGTTAATTTGAAGATGTCTTAGCCTCTTTTAAGGCTTTTCCCACCAAAAACACCACTGCTGTACCTGTAATTCTGTCGCTAAGCAGCAGTCATATTATTGCGTCATTGTTTTAAAAGGGTGTTGTAGGCAAAAGTACTAAGACATGAGGAGTCCCAGACTTTAGCTCGGAGTCAGATATTGGTTGTGCATCTGTTACCAATATTCTTAATAAACACGTTAGCTCGAATCGGATTGATTACTTATGCTTATGACCTCAAAGACATCTTAAAATGACCTTGCAGTACACAAGGTGACCGTTGGTTACTCGTAATAAAATACAATAAAAACGTTCAATTTAATTTTACACTCTAAACATATTGCCATTACTCTGAACAGTGCAATATCAGTTTATGTCGAGTAAATTGCTTACGAAAAAATTTAAAGAAAATATCTGTTGGAGAAATTGGATAAGTCCAATAGACGAAGAAATAAAACGGTCAATTATCGTCCTTATGAAAGCGACTCGTGAAATGAGACTTTCGCTGGATACTGTACTGAAATTGCCACTTCAGAGCAAATTTCTATTTTGAGTATATAGAATAAAATACTTTTGTATCGTCAAAGAGAAAGCGATAACGAATTTATTCATAGTACGTGAGATGATTTATACCAGTTTTATGTAGTTCACAACAACTCATGCATTCTATGTGTTTTTAGAGCATATTTTCTCTATAACAATATGTGAACCTGACGTGAAAGCCAAATCGTCAAAACTAAAATATCTAGCGGGTCACAGTTTCATGGCTCTTACTCAGACAAGGTTTGCGGTGAATAAACAAGCGAAACTAGAACAACGCAGCCTCAGTGATGAATAACAGTGATGAATATTTTCCACCAACGATGCATTTATTTAATTAAAAAGAGGCCACTATCAATAACGCTCAAGTAGTTGAGAGTTTACCGATCATTCCCAGAGAGGGCGCTTTGCCGTTAATCGCGTAAGCTTAGTTTGTACCACATAACACTCGTATTTTGATTTGTGACAGTGAAACAACAGTTTTATAAACGTCTCGTTTTTAAAACGTCTAATAAAGCCAGTTTAGCTTCAATTAATTTTGTCGCAGATAATGGCCTTACAAGTATTTATAATTATTTGACTTATTCTACGGCTGTTGTTTTTTATTTTCATTTTAGAGAGAAATATTATATGGTGTATATAATAAATAAGACACATATAAATAAATTACGGTCTTCATGGTTAAAAAGATAGATCTTAATTGTTCAATACAAACAATGTACGAATTAAGGTGAAGCTAAATAATAAATAATTAATCTATATGTATATATATATATA
>DWQQ01000757.1:0-10455 GCA_018244775.1 Oxynetra roscius flavomaculata
GTTTTGTCAGTCTTTCATCACCCATTCTTTCTAAATGTCCGAACCAACGGAGCATTTATCTTTACTTATTTCACCTGGAATAAAAGGCTACAAACGCTGATGAGAATCCGTACTGAAATATAAGGACACATCGCAGTCGGCTTAATGGAAAACATTGATTGAGTTACATCCAACGCGGTTAAATGGATCGGCGAGATTGTTTATTTAATGTACAAATTTTCTCGCCTCATCCAATTACATTCAAAAGTACTGCGTTAGGTAGTAGTGTGTCCGTTTTATTTATTCTCTATTGTTAACCTAAAGCTCGGTTTTAAACATCGGGCTTAATGTATGTATAATAGCATGCTGCACCAACCCAAGGTGATGGCGAGGATATTTATTTATTTACTTCTCTGTACCCCGTAGTACAAGAACATACTTAATGCCTCATGGTATTCTCTCCCAGTCAACCCTGATTGACGGTGAAAGGTGCGGTAGGTATAACAGAGACTGTAGTAGAACATATCTATACAATTTTTATATGATACACATATGTATGTATGTATGTATATCCATTAGATGAGTACGTATAACAAATTTAACGCAAGAATTTTTAATTATTTTATACATGAATGACATTTGCTACTACAGTTTTATTCTAGTATAATGAATTACAGTCTCCCTGTCTAGGTGCCTAGATTTTTACCTGAAAGTGAAAAATACGAGGTGTCTATGGGATTTCAAATTAGTCAAAATCTTTAATACTAAACTTAAAATTTCATGAGATTTCATATTTGCTTGTGTGTACTATATAAAGTGGGTTTTTTCAATAACGTATTCACATCAAAACTGCCGCATCGACCTTGTTTCAGTTTAGTATGAAAACGGTTTTGACAGTGGGAAATGAAAATGTAATTTAAAAAGGAATACTCTGATCTATTTCATCAAACGTTCAAAACTTCAATCGCCTTATCATCAACCTTAGGAGAACCAAAATAATGGATGGCATATATATGAAATTTTCGGTGCTAATGAATTCGCAAGAGACTACTAATATAATTAACTGTTTATACATGCTTTAGTCCCGCGCCAGGAGATTTGCTACATCGACATTCATTGTCATTAAAATGTTAGGCAATTAATACTGGTTGACTGGCTCCTTGGTGCGTTGGTCGCTGAACCTGAATGCTGGACCGGGGGTCGTGGGTTTAATTCCCAAATAAGACGTAAATACGTTTGTTTAAAAAAATCATGTATATATTTATATTTATGCACATATGTATTTAGTTTGTCAGACTTTTTTACCATAACACAGGCACTCTTCTAACATAGCCATACATATTGTACAATTAATTTATGTTGGAATGCATATCTATAGTGAAGAGCTGAAATTAACGAAAATTTAGGACAAAAGAAATTCTCGATTATTTTTATTTTTACATACATATTTGTTTCAACAATAATGTTATACTACATAATGAGAATTACCGTCAATCATATCATATTAATATTATTATTATTATTTTTATTTGATAATAATAATACAGTCAACAGTTTAAAATGAACAATAATTTAATATTAAAATTTTAATAATTCCTTTATTAATCCGAGCGTGTCCAAAGCGCGTAGAACGGCACAAAATTAATACGCAACTATAACTTTAGAATGTGAATTACCTAGTGGCGAAATTCCTCAAACTCCAGATTCGGTATCCTTTTTAACTGGGTCACACGAAGGCGGCACGCCCTAGAAACCCAATTTTCGGAGTGTCACATTACATTCCTGGACTTCGCTTCTGTAGCCACATTCATTGCGCAGTTGTGAATCCAAACTCATCGCTGACGATGTGCATCATATACCAGCACCAAATAGTCAAATATATGTACATTGTTTTCTACCCCTCTTTGTTATTCGCGGTAGAACTAAATTTAATAACTCTTAGAAAAACAATTTTAAATGTTTAAAATAAATAACCGTCACGCCAGGTCCCTAGCGGGGTAGGCAGAGAGCAAATAAATGTTTAATAAGAATTGAAATTCCTTTTTTATTATAATGCTAGTTGTTTGGATGCTCATGTGCTGTCAGCTTTTCGTGCAAACATCTCAACTGCATTACATACTTATGGTATCATGGTATCATGTGTATGGCTTATGTTTTGAGAAATTTCACATTCATCGTAGAGACAAAAGAAATCTATCCTACACACAAGTGATTATAGGGTGTTACAATCAGAAATATAACAATTGACGTTATAAAATTCGACTTAAATAAAAATCATGAATCGTAGTGCTAAAACGGCAGAAGCTCCAAAGTGGGTCGGATCCAGGCACTGCGTCAGTAACCCGGCCATTGAACCTATTCACGATTTTTTTTAAATAACTGATAAAGTGCTTGAATTGGAAGTTGTCTATCGTTTCGTCATGGTCGTTTCGTTTTGCAGTACTATAAACACTGTACCTCAGATATTTTTAACGTATAGAATGAATTGAATAGAATAGAATAGAATAGAAATATTTTATTTTCAGGTGACACATAGTTACAAACAAACGGTATAAAAACAAAAGAAAAGAAAAAAATAAATTAAAATAAAGTATAACTAAAAATAATAATAATAATAATAAATAAACCAATAAATAATATTAAATAAAACAAACAACAATCAAACAAAATAACAGAAACATGCATTTAAAATAATAATAATATAAACTAACTTAGGTCTGTGCCGTAACATAGTGCACCGCGAAAAAGGTACGGACTCAGCTAAAGCCGTGGGCCACGGCGCTGGTTTTCAGTCCGGACCTGGCTGCGAGGTAAGTCGGACGACTGTGCGCGCTGCTAACGCTTATTTTTTTATAGTCATTAAAACTAATCAGAGTCACTATCAGAGTAAATATCGTCACTCGGAATCATGCAAGGACTGCGATGACATTAGACACTGAAGCGCACTAAACTTACAAGTCTCTCAGTATTGGACAACTGCCACGTCACGCTTTGGCCACAACCAGAAGGTAATTCGTACAAAGCATATATTTTATCGGTTATCATAAAAGTATCTATTTAATCAATTACATTTTCTTTTGTTCTGCGAGTAGGGTAGATTTAAACTTTACTTTAAACCCATATATATTTTCCAGGCTACGTAACGGAGGTGGCAAATTGTTCCAACACCTGGAAGCCCTATACTTAAAACTACCTCTGAACGCGGCCGAGCAGTACGATGGATACATAAGCCTGTCAGCGGGTAACCTGGCACTGCATTTAATATTTTGGTCTTTCACCCAATATAGTTTATTATACAAGTAAGACGGTTCCTTGCTTTTTATAATTCCAAATAGGAGTGTAGCGAAGTGCAGTTGTCTGCGGAAATTCATCTTGAGCACATTTGCCTCATTTAAGTACGGAGTAACGTGTGCGCGTGGCGGAATATTGAAACAGTAGCGCGCGCAGGCATTTTGCACACGCTGAACTAATTTCTTGGTCCGCGCTAGAAGTCGAGGTCCTGTTACTGCATCCGCATAGTTAAATTTGGACAAAATTAGCGCTTCACATAGATTTATTCGTAATTTAACACTTAAATAGTTCCTAATACGATATAGGATCTTTAATCTGTAGAAGCAATTTCGCACAATATCACTAATATGCTTTTCAAACCGAAGACTCTCGTCCATCACTATCCCAAGATTTCGCGCATCGGATACTCTATCGATTGGCTCTCCCTTTATAGCAATAACAGGATTTTTTGATGAAATTTTTCTTACCTGAGTAGGTGTTCCGAAAACTAAATACTTGGTTTTGGAAGGATTCAAAATTAAAGTATTCCGCTCAGACCATTCCGAAATTTGATTTAAGTCATAATTAAGTTTTGCCACTGTAATGTTTCTATCACATGGTTTACATGATATATATATCCGTAGATCGTCCGCATACATGTGGTACTTACTGTGTACTATGGCGTTAAGGACATCGGCACTGTATAAGATAAAAAGCAATGGACCCAAAATGGATCCTTGTGGTACTCCACGATGAACATACTGACTCGCCGAGGTGGTCTTAGAGATTTCGTCACTTAGTTGCAGTTCCACCTGCTGAGAACGACTATTAAAGTAACTTTCGAACCATCTAATGGCGTTAGAGCTTAATCCATAATATGAAAGTTTCGACAGCAATAGGGATACATTGAGAGTTTTTAAATGCCCGTGAAAAATCTAAAAGAGTTAATATAGTCCCTTCTCCAATATCTTGTGAGGTCAGTATATCATCGACAATTTGAGTCAAGGCAGACGTTGTACTGTGCCTCTTTCTGAAACCAGACTGCAGTCTCGGCAGTATATTATTTGATTGAAGGTAGGCAGTTAACTGTTTGCTAGCTAGCTTTTCTGCTACTTTGGATAAACACGGCAAGATGCTGATAGGTCGGAGGTCTGATAAACCAGATAGATTGGTTGTCTTTGGAAGCGGTTTGACAACGGCTTGCTGCCAGATATCCGGATAAGTGTTTGTGACAAATGATGAGTTAACAATTGCGGTTATAACAGTAAGACATTCCGGGAGTAACAGGTTTAGCATATCTAGAGATATGCCATCGCATCCGATCGCATTGGATTTTAAGGAACGCAAGACACTTGCCACCTCAGTCTCAGATACTGGTTTGAAGTTAAACGAAGCATCGGTAAAACGGTTAAACTCAAAGTAGGTGAGCTGGGAAATAGGACTATAGTCATTGCCAGGTACGTTCAGAAAATGGTTATTTAATACATTGGCGTCACTAAGATTGGCGGGAAGTGATGTGTCTTTATTCCTTATTTGTATATGCCGTTTAATGTGACTCCACATTATTTTTGGCTGCCGAAATTTAGAGTTAATATAGAACTCGAAATAGGCCGTCTTTTCGGAGGTAATAGCTGTGTTGACAATTTTTTTAAGCTCCTTATAGTAATCCGTGTGGGAATCTAATTTTGTTTTGCGCGCTCGTCTTTGAGCTTTATCGCGTAACTGCATCATATGTTTAATATTATAGGTTATCCAGGGGTGGTTCCTTTCTTTTATACAATTTTTTTTCATTGGAGCGTGTTTATCGTATACAGATAATATAGCAGCGTTGAAAGCAACAACCATGTCATTTACGTCTGGTAAGGACCTTAAGCTATACCAGTCGATTTGTGCTAAGTCTCTGTTTAAGTGATCGATGTCTATGGTCTTCAAGGGTCTGTATGTAACCCACTTAGGTATTATTTTATCTTTGGGGATTTTTAGTTCACATACCACAAAAGTGTGACTACTTAAGTCCTTAATATAATCAACATGTATCCGAGAAACTGGTGCGTCAACACAGATCACATCTAACAGCGTTTCACTAGTATCAGTAAAGTGCGTCGGCACCTCAACGTGTTGCGAGAGATTGAAATGACTCAGAAATTCCGAAAACATTTTGAAGCCTAAACTGTTATTATTCAAAACATTAATATTAAAGTCTCCTAATAGAACGATGTGGTCATATTTTGTGAAACTACTCAGAGAATCACTAATTGCGTCTAAGAAGAGCTGTACGTTTAACCATGGTGGTCGATAAGCAGTTCCAACTAATAACAATTTTCCGTTTATTTTTACACTTAACCACATTTGTTCTACTGAAGAACAAGCAGGATGTGGTAGAATTTGAGTATGTAAGTTATTTCTCAGATAGAACCCGACCCCACCACCGCGCAACCGCACCTCATCAGACCGAGGAACATGACGTAGACGGTACCCGGGGACTGAGGGCGCGCGGCCTTCTTCTCTCTTCCTTAGCCACGTACCACTTTAGACGTTTAGACACTCGCTTTAGAACCGAGTAGGGGAATTACCGCGCGCTATTCACTTGTCTTAAATTTCCTCTGTCAGTGTATTGTTTCGTTTGGATACTATAGCGAGTAGACGTATTGTAAGCATAGCAAAGCAAGTTAACATTTGTGTTACCGTTGATTCCATTAGCCAAAGTTTAATGTTTAAATAAGATGTCGTTTCAAATAGACAAATCCAAGTTATACCAAAAATTGTTTGAAAGTTTTAAAAAATCTCATACTAGTACGAAAGTACAAAATGTACAAAAGTTAGTTAACGAAGTGTGGCGAAATTATAAATTACAAGCAAAGTCCGACAAGGAACTAGATATTATTGTATCTAAGAGAATTGAAGAAGAATTGCAAGCGGCGACTAAGAATAAATCCAATCTATTACATTTTTTTTCCAAGGTGAGTGACGAAATCATTTTAGGTACCTATGAGTACTAGAAATATTAGAAATCGCCAAAAAGTTTCTCTTTACATTTTGTAACAATAATTTAGACGTTTTATGATTAGAAAATATTATGGCCTATCTCAAAGTATAGAGGTGATATTCATTTATAGATTTATTTTATATATTTAACTTTCAAGAAAATCGTTGGAGCCGTTTCCGAGATCCTGATTATGTATATAGCTGTGTAGCTTAATAAGAGAATCTTTAGCAGAACCCATAGAAAGTTTTTATTTTTAGGCAACGACTACCTGTAAAACTGCAGAAAAAAACACAAATTATACGGCCAGCTTCAAATATTAAAAAACAGGAAGAAGATAAAATAAAACCCGGTAATGAATCACAACAGCAATGCGAAAATAATGAAAATGCAGATAAACAGAGAGCAAAACCTTATCAGGAAGCTAAGAAAAATAAGATTGCTCTACTCGAAAAAAAATCTGAATGCTTTGTATTCTGCCAGAGATACTATGCCAAGCCGTGCTGAAGTTGATAAACAGATTATTAAGTTGCGCGAGGAAATAAAAACAGCAAAACAGTCTTTAAACAGAAAGGTTCAAAACGCAGTTGCCCAGAAGAAACACAGGGATGGTATGAAAAGAAAGTTAGAAGATATTTGTCATGAAAATCCAGAAATAAAAAAAAACTATCTCTGAGGGATTCAGTGGGACGTCCTAATCTTGAAAGCAATCAACCATCACTATTGAAAACAATTGCGGATATAGCTTTATTTGGGAGTGCAGCAGATGATAGAAGACGAACGGAATCTATTCGCAGCGTAAAAACTCTTGATGAACTCACACAAGAATTACGTAAAATAGGATTTGACATTAGTCGCAGTGGGACATATCTTCGTTTGATTCCCAGAAAATCTAATTCTGCAGAGGGACGAAGACATGTATCGACAGTCCCTGTTAAGCTCATTCGGGCTCAAACTGATCACCACAAGAGCCACTTAGATAGCAAGTTCGCTGAAACATCAATCCATTATTTAGAAAACATAGCATCCATACTTGGACCAGATCAAGTATTTTTCATATCTCAAGATGATAAAGCTCGAGTCCCTATTGGCGTAACTGCGGCAAATAAGCAAGCACCTCTTCTAATGCACATGGAATATAGAATCAAATTGCCTGATCACGATTGGGTAATCGCTGAGCGTCATAAATTAATACCATCTGTTTATGCTGGTATCAAAATCACTTCCAGTATGCTAGGACAACCGCAAGCCGTTGGATATTCTGGACCAACATACATCGCTATTCGAAGTGGAAAGCATAGTTCATCTACTGCTAATACTCATGCTCAGGATTTCGAGACGCTTCTCGAACTTGAAGAGTTTCGACCATTAGCTAAAACTGACCATGGACTAGTAAAACCAGTGGTAATCATGACGGTTGATGGAGGGCCAGATGAAAATCCACGTTATCAAAAAGTCATAGGGTTTGCTATACAACACTTTAAGCGACATGATCTCGATGCATTGTTTTTAGCTACCAATGCTCCTGGAAGAAGTGCGTATAACAGAGTAGAGCGCAGAATGGCTCCTCTTAGTCGGGAACTGGCTGGTTTAATATTGCCTCATGACCATTTTGGGTCTCATTTGGATGAACGTGGCGTTACAATTGATGAACATTTAGAAAGATCTAATTTCGAATTTGCAGGAAATGTATTAGCTGAAGTATGGAGTTCAATGGAAATTGATGGCTATAATGTTACTGCAAAATATGTTGGGGCAGGTGAACAAGATATTCCTGATTTTCCAGACATTAAATGGTATTCAGAACATGTGCGTGAAAGCCAATACTTGCTTCAAATTGTAAAATGTAGAAATACAGAATGCTGTCGTCCAAGAAGTGGCCTATTTAGATTACTAGACAACAGGTTTCTTCCACCACCTGTAAAAGTAAAACAAACAGTTGATGACTTGGTTTTGGATGAAGGAGGGCAATTTCTTAATCTTCCAGTCAATTTAGCTCTACGCTTAAGTGCTTCACTCAAAGATTTCCTGCAAATGCCCTACGATTATTTTTGTCCGACGGTAAAATTGAGGCTATCAAGTCGAACATGCAAAACGTGTGGTCTTTATCATGCTTCCGTCAAGTCACTAAATCATCACATCGAAAAGATCCATAAAAAAGTAAACACGCACACTGATAGGAAAGTTAGACCTGTAAGAGTCGCTGCTCGTCGTGCTAATGAACTGATGTGCATTATTCAAAATTTAGAGCACCATGATGTTGAATGGCTCGATGAGAACGACGTAGACATTCCAAAATCGGATGAAAGTGAGCAGACTCACAACACTGAGCAGCAATCCAATGTCATCGAAAACTTAGAATCATGGATTCGGGTTTCATGGACTGAAGACTGTTAATTTGAATTTAATATGTGTACCAAAAATTTAAAATAAGTTTGTTATGTTCGTAAGATTATAATATTTTTGTCCCTTACTTTATGTTGAATATCGTATCAGTAAAATCTAATCTCTATCCTAAATCTATTTTCTTATTTTTAAAATTATAATTATAACATTATAATTATAATATTAAAAAAAACAATACATTAATTGAAAAATGTTTACGTAAGCATGGGGGGAGGAGGTAAGAGCTTTGCTTACTTTTGCTGACAAGGGGGATGGGGGGGTAAAGAATTGTAATAGATCTGCTTACGTAATACTTGAACGGCCCCTGGTTTAATTTTTACTTTCTTATTTCTGCAAACCCGACCCTCATTCTTTCTCTTTCCGTACCATGCATTTACATAGGTGGCCTACAAGAAATAAGGCTGCATATTGCTTGCTACTGTATGATGTTTATGTGAAACTTTATTATATATTTTTGTGTGCAATAAAGTACATTGTATTGTATTATTTTAGAAATAGTGCATAAATTCAAAATCGGCATTTATTCATAATGGGTGCTCGCAGAGAGAAAGGGAATTTAAAAATGATGGCGCTTTATACGGTTCAAATATTACACATAAAAGGCTGGGTTCTAATAGGAGATCAGATAGGTATCTCATTTTATAAATGTCTTTATATATCTCAGGGATGTGAGACAACATTGTAAATCAATGACAAACACTTATATGTAAACAAACAAATTGATATTAAATAGTACTAGTGCCGATTCCTTACCAAAGGAAGTCAAACATGAACTTAGATGTTAGCTTCATTATAACTAATTTGTAGGAAGAACTGGTTGAAGACGACGGGAAGCCCAAGCAGCCAAATCAACAAAGCTGAGTTCAAGAATGATAAAGAAATTACCGATTATACCTTCAGTGACTTTCAGATCAGGCGGGACAATTAATGATTATTAATATAGAGAAAGTATTACGGTGCAGTTTGCAAGAAATTAATAAGCTATGAGTAGTGTTGAAGTGAGGTTTGCTTTTTAACCTTAGGCACTTTATTGTCTTTTAAAATAATAGGCGGATTTAATTCCTCATAGCGTTTGCTTCTTGATTGCCATCTAATTGTGGGCCATAAAGAATTACAGAAGACTTTTCAACGAGGCAAAATATTTCTATATCATAAGGAAATATATAAATACTCAAAATCAATTGTTTTAAAGATTCAATATCACTATAAGTAAATGTCTTATTGTATTGTTTCTTTAAAAGTCTGCTAATAGTCATCTGCACTATTTTGGCAGTTGGCACTGTGACAATATGTATTAGAGAAAGAATTTGACCATATATGTATTTATAAGTAAAAGTAATTGGAAATTATGCACCAATGATTTTACTCAATAGTAAATGTTTTACGAAAATAGTATATTCAAGTAGTTCATACCCAATTAGGTTCAATTAAAATTGAACAAATTGATGAAGATGGTAATGTGGAAAGGTGATTGTCTGTCTCTATGGTTTATATTATTATCTTAATATTTTCTCTATGGTTTATAATTATTTAAAAACTATCTAAGTCATTAAATTACCTACAATAGCATTTCATTCTCATGTGATATTCGAAATATAATGAGAATAATTTTCCCAGCAATTACTAGACAGTATTAGTTTTTTTTTAAATATAATATCGTGCGTTAACGATTTTATGTTTTTAATTTATTAGTCTTCCTTCACAATACATGTGGACGCAAGAAACAAACAAGTAAAATGATTAAGAATTGTTTAAAAAAGGTAAAAAGAAATGTTGCCTACAACATACGAGACATAACTTTGGACGTTTATGCATTA
>DWQQ01000758.1:0-10455 GCA_018244775.1 Oxynetra roscius flavomaculata
GCCAAATCGGTTCATCCAATCTCGAGTTTTAGCGAGACTAACGAACAGCAATTCATTTTTATATATATAGATGTAGAAAGCTGATAATGCAATTATCTAATTGTCCCCTGGTGGCCCTACTTATCACGTCTTCAAGCGAGGATAACCAGCTAGGATAATGATAACAATTTTAAGGTAGTGCAGCATCACACACCGTTATTAGTTCAAGGGGTTGAAATAAGTTTTTTATAAGATACCTACAAAAAAAAATCTCTATCGATTCTGTAACTCACATTTGTTTGAGAGACTCTTTGCAATTGCAATTGTTTTTGAAAAATATATATTTTAACAGACCGAGCTCTTGGCACAGTGGTTAGGAAACACTGTGTCGAGGGTTATCGATTCGATTTCCGTCCACGACATATACTTTTAATGTGAATCAGTATTTCTTTGGTTTATTGAAGTGGATGTGTATGTATGTATGTGTGTATAGTTTAACAGCTGTCTCGTCATGTGATCTCTTTACATGACCGGGGGTGAGTTGTCCGAAGATGTTGTTAAAAACTATTATTGTTATTATATTTATGTAAGCAAAACAACAATACAATTATTACCGTAATTAATTCTTCGTCATGATTTAATAATTGAAAAAAAATTAATAATGAGGAAAGGAGTAAATTATTAATTATTACATTATTATTTTGTTATTAATTAATAACGTTTTATAATATACATATATAGAGAAACAACATAATATTATTACATCGTTATTTTATAAATCGTTTTTGTTTTGTATTTTGTAATAGTCTCTTCAAAAAAACTAACCTGTCTATGAGGCGGTTTAATTTGCTAAAAATGTTTGCTAACATAAAGTTGAAGAGCGACAAGAGCATTGTTGGGTTATTCTGATATTGATTTTTATACATAGTGCAGCGTATACACTATTTCCTTGCGGATACATCGTGGTGGAAATCATTTCTACTGCAAAACCAGCCATGCAATAATGTTTTTTTTTTTAATACGGTCGAATGGGTCTCTGTATGGTTTAAGTTCACAACTGTATCCGGTAGGTGGCGCAGCATTCGGTTTTCGGGACCCGTCAGAGATATGGTGTGTGAACTTTTTATTACACTTATATATATAAGTATACTATCGGAAAACGTTTGAATGGCCCTCCGATTGACTTAAATTTACAATAGGATATGTAGGACAACGTTTGCTGGGCCCGGTAGTAAGTGCTATTTATATTTTATATTTTCATTCATTAATAACATTCATATAATAAGTTTCATTAGTTCTTTTTTTTTAAATTTACCCCTTGTCACTATGCTACGCCGTTTCGTCCTTCAAATTAAAATTATTTTATTGTTTTATTGTAAGGTATTAAACATACACTTAATGAAGGCTTTGAGCGCCCTTCGGACCATAGTAGATCATCTGTAAACTACGACGCAATCACTTACTTAACCATCAAGTCAGTGATTTATCTCAATTCATCGCGATCTCATTAAAAAGAACAGACGATTCCAAGAATACATCTCTCATTAAAATTAAATATCATAAATTCATGTGGCAAGTGTTCATTTCGCACTAAAGTTAGATGTGAGTATGAATTTAACGTTTTATTTTCAACGTTACTTAATATTCTATACAATCTGCTGTCCTTTGAAACTGTGATTGCATTTGTTCGATCTATTGAATGCCTTAACGTTAAGGGTGATAATAGTATTACATCTATTGATTGGATATCAGCGTCGAACTCTAAAAGGCTCAATACCGAGCCCTCGCAAAGAACTCTGACTTCAAAAATTATTTGCGTTTTTATGATCTTAAAACAGTGTGTGCGCGTGTTATACGAAATATTATAACTGAGTCGAGAGAAGACCTCTATTCAAGATGGGAACGATAACATGTTTAAATATGATCATACGAGGGGAGAAATTAATGCGGCAAAATCATAACCCTTGTGAGAGCCCTATGTTTAGGCCCTAGGTCAGAGAGTGCGTGACGACTGGACTGGATAAGGAAAATGGAAACAATCCCAACTAAACCCGAAATACTCATTCCCTAACCCATTTTACGTGTTCAATGGCTCATTTTTGAGTTGTCTATTTAATTGGGAAAACATAAAACCATTGTGCTCATTACATTCATCCCATTTTTGAACAATGAGTTGCGTGTTCAGTCAACGCTCATCACATTAATTGGAGTTCTCGGCAGGCGATGATCCATTAGCGAGAGAAAGCGTTGGAACGTCGGGACAAAGATATAATTAGCCAGAGTTTAACCAAACATTTAATACGACAAAAGTAATGTTCACAAAGGGATATTTTTATACCATAATATACTAGTCAACCCGAAGACAATTTTTGCTTTTTTTTTTGTTTTAAAGCAATTTAAACTACACTCGGCTTATAAACACTCGTTCATATTTAAAAGTTACCCTTTTTATCTAAGAGTTTATGACATGAACCCGCCTTAAACTTCTGTTGATGCTTTTTAACGTTGTCGAGGCAATCGGCATAATATTACTAAATAAATGACCTTGTTTCAAAAAGAAACTAAAACGCTGTATGTAATACGTAATATGAACAGTTCGAATTTTATTATCTACTCGTTCGTATAAATTATTATGCAACAGACAACACCGAAAATAGTATTATATATGAGATTATTCCTTCAATAACCACCGCATTATGAGATATTAAAGCTATATATGGTATTTATATGCGATCATAATTGTCTTTTACGGCCAAAATATTTCATTGTAATATGTTAATGAGAATATAGAGGCACTTACGGTTCATTAAAATAAATATATATTTGGTAAAAGTGGAACAGTCGGACAGTTTAGTAACGATTAAGATGTTATTAGTGATCGAGAAGAAATAAATTTTATGGAGATATTCTTGCGAATGTGCGTTATGCAACGGTTCGGACCAAAATACGGAACGTTATGATCAGGTTGGTTTTGCCATATTAAAATGTAATTTACTTAGCATAACTTTTAAATATTTTCAATATTTTTTATAATGATAATTAAAAAGTTATTAATGGGATGTGGGGCTAAATTAATATAAATCAACAAATATTTATCATAATTAAGTAAAGAAATATCTTGAGACCTCTCCGCGCACGGCCGTCTGTTTACAAACTAAGCAGCTCATGTGCTATTGTAATCTGACTGCTGAGAATGAAAATATAATAAAACGCCACGAAATTAAATAAAATAAAAATTCAGCGGGTACTAAAATCCCGTATTTTTAGTAAAGACTTTTCTCAACCCATGTTTGTGCGAATAAGTGGTTTTGGTGTAAGTGGATATTAATAAATAATCAATTAACATAAAATATAATTTCATCAGACTTACTTTTACATCTTTAGATATGCATATAGCATTTTTAATGGGCTCATTTGAATTTCAAGGGCAGTTGTGCTCGCATAGACCGGTGATTTTTTTCCATGAGAAATATTTCGACTACGTCATATCAGTAGTTCTATATCCAGGTGTGCATGTACCCTTATTGATAAGGAGCGAGTAAGCGTTCAGAAATACTTACGTGCATATGCATACGCGTCTTATTGATGCACCTGCTATTTTTTTATTGACATTACACGACCAACAGCCGCCAAAATTAAATTGTTTTTTTAATATGCAGCCCGGCAATTAAATATTATGTACATCTGCATCTATCAATATTTACTTAAGACTTTTTTCATATATTGATTATTTGTGCTTTATTCACATCCAATTAACATCACATCTCATACACGAGTGGTGCTGTATGATATTCCATTAGCTTTAGTTCGAAATCGCTTCTCAAAAACTCTCATGTAACCTTAATTCCGTGACTTTTTCAACAAAGAACACTAGTATTCATTACAAAAAAAATATTTGTCCTAGCCGTGAATCAAACCCGCACACCCGGCTCAGCAGTCAGGGTCACTAAACACTGGACCAACAGACCAGTCGCCGAAACGGCCTATCTCAAGTTACTTTTACAAGCCAACGTTAGCTTGAATGCGGCTAGATTTGACTAAAGCCGTGACAGGCTCCGCCGAGCGCATATATATGCACTGACACGTCTACCGCGTGCTCTAATTCGGCGAGGTCGTGTTTTATTTCTGTAGCAATCAGATTCCATCTTGAATGCTGATGGTGACGTACATAAATGGCAAATGTAATAAATATGCAATATGACGTAACTAGCGGTTTTTCTTCTGACATTATAAACTTAATTAGCTTTTTTCGTACTTATGCTATTATGGTATTTAGATAGTAAAAATACCTTCGATGTGGACGTTCAACATTAATCAGTTTATATTGAAACTCACAGAATTTACAATTATCATTGATTCGCGGAACTTTAAAGCCTTTACTTAATATGTCAGACCGGTCAAACTAAAGAGCGGGAATGATAATATTCTGATTGAAATATATAAATATAATATAGGTGATACAATAAACAAAAAATGTAGAAACTTCCGCTGAAACGATTGAAGAGTAGTAACACTTTTATGAGTAATATAACTAAGAAATATCGGCCGATTTAAATCCGATTAAAAATCATAAATTGCATTTAAATATATTACAATTTCACATAACATTTTTGACTACAGTCAGACGCTTCAACAGTCCTAATCAAAAGCAACCAATCAAATACGCCATCTAACAATCCAATACATGCAACCCCACACAATCAAAACGAATTTTTAATGAAACCTTGATATAATATATGTGTACACTGCAGGACGGTGCATATCTAGATCTAACACAATTGTATCTAATTCGTCAGGAACAGAACAACACAACAGGCAAGTCGCTGACCTTACTTAATAATCTTAGGTCTCACCACAACGATACCAACATTGCAAATACGAATATAAAATTGATTATTCAAAACTACGAGCAAACTGGCTTGTTGCATTGTAAAAAATCGGTTGCCTTTTTGACATTATTAAAACTTTTATTACCATTACATTACGCTACAATGTACGATAGTAATTTTCATGTATTAATTTATTCTTGTGTTACAAAAAATATTTTGAAACGACGAAAATGTAATCACAATATATTTTAATGTTAATAAATTCGTATCCCGATTTTATATTAACGTTTCTGTATAACCTATATAAGGTGTATTCTATATAACCAATTCTGTGAAAATATTTCTTGTTGGCAGAATGCTATTATTCCCGCTTGGGGGAGCTTGAAAAATAAACCAAAGCCAGTCATGTGAACAGCCCGCAGCCTACCACAGACAAAATAACCTTGAACCTACAGATAGCCTCTTTCGAACGTTGCTTTTGTTTTGTTTTAAGCCTTAAGGTTTTATTTTTATAGTCTGTGACAACGACAAACACTCGGTTTTCATGTTTTAAGAAATTTCTTAAAATTGATTGTTACATACATAAGTTGTTTATCTAATAAGATTCTCAGTTTGCGATTTTCAATGCGAGTTTTGTTATACATTTTTTTGTAAACTTAAGTTTAATAACTTTTTTACATATACCAGAAAAATAACTTCTTAAAAATTAACCAGAAATATTTTATTTCACATTAGTTGTAAAGTTTACAGCAATTACTATCATCCACACCGCTTTTCTGGAAACGAACAAACGTTGTTTTACTTTCATTCGACAAGCACCATAATTTCATTCGTGTATATAGTTAAAATCATATAATTAAATATCGAAGACCTAATCCTAGGCCGTAATTTATAAGTCTATTATTAAATTATATTATTTATAGTCGTATATAAAGTACATTTAATACAGAAGACGAAAAAACGACTTCGCCGTTTAATATATTGAAATTTATTTCAAAATTATACTTTACAACCCATAATTGCATATCACGTAATAGAAAAATACATAAAATAACCAACATAAAAGGGTAAGAACAATAGGCGATCTTAACCCTAATGGAAGGTTTTCTTCCATGCATTCTTATTGTAGGGACTTACGATTAGAATAAAGAGCGAGGTAAAAAAAAATACAAATTGTGTATATATATATATATAGAATTCACATCTACTCAGAAATTTTAATTTGCCTAATGGAGAATTGTTAATATAATTTGACACGATCACAATGAAAATCAGCGACTGAATCAAAACAAAGGCTTTGATTAAAGAATAAAATTACACTGATATCTCCATAAATGTACACATATAATTGCAAACGTGTTATTCGATGCCAAGCGACTGTCTAGAATAATCTAGACATAAGGGCTCTTAAACCAGAAACAAAGATTTGCTTTTTTTAACCCGCTCAATGAATGCAAAATGGCATTGGTGGCGTTGTGAGAGGCGGTTCGGACTGGTCGCCGGGTCAATATCCGTAACAATACTATTAGCAACTGCGGGATGTATCTATGCAAAATGTTTTAAGTATTTTTTGCGTACTTTTACAGATTAGACTTGCTTTGGGGGACTTATTTTTTTATTTTAAAAAGGCATACAAACAGGCAGGCCCACCTGATGGTAAGTTGTCATCGGCGTTTATCGACACCTGCAACACCAGAAGCTACCAGTGTGTTGCCTGCCTTGGAGGAAACTTTTAACGCTACGTTTGAAGAACCCCATATTACTTTGGGGCAATTCAAAGTCTTAAGGCTATTGTGAATTAAGCTTTCAACCATCTTTGTGTGTGATTCCCCATCGGGAACCTCATTAAGAAAATATATTTAGCGATTTATATATTGGTTATAGTTTTACATTTTAATTATATTCATTATTGCTCATACATACTTTAATAAAGAAATTATGTCACGAATATCAAAATATTAACAGTTTATTATTAGTAAAAGTCTTTTCAATTATGAAAAAATACCGATATATACAATCCGAAACTAAATGATGAATATAATTGTATTATTCAAGTAAATTTCAATTTAGCCGTTGTACTTAAAAACATGTATGTCTAAAAAGGGATTATTTGATTTTTAATGCACAACGTTACCATCAATACGAAGCAATAGTAGTACAAACTAAAAATAGTTTCCTTGGCCGTTACGATAAGTAATATTTAATTTTCAAAACGCAACATACCTTAGTCAAATCAGAAACGCACCAGGATTTAAACTCTACACCCGAGAGGCGGAAATATAAATCAATAAATAATAACTGCTTATTGTTATCGACTAACCAATCCGATAAAAACTTATTAAGTTGTTTAAACAATACTGAAACGAACGCATAAATAAATAATTAACGTTGATGATCACTCATTAAATCAACAAATTAGTTTTAACCCACAACTTCGTTTGTAAACACCTAAATATATCTCATATAGTCTATCTCTCATTACACTCTTTTAAAGGTTACTTTGCCAAAAACTGCATGTAATCTGACTCGATTTTTAAATGATCAAGTTATTTTCACTGCGAATTTAATCAAAATCAGTTCAACGGTTGTGATACGAAAACTAAGCAGATAGAGACATTTACTGCAGCGTTTATAACATTAACACAGGTATAATATATTAAATGGAAAAACCTGCCAATATACCGGCAATTGCCTTGTGAGCCGTTATGGATTGACAATTAACATTTTTATACAATAACGCCATTACAATACACCGGGCACGATGTAATTATACATGCAACGATCATTATCATTGCTAACATATATCATTTATCTGCTGTACTAATGGATAATAAATAATCAAATTAATTGCGTCTTTTTCTTGTAAAATTAGCTTAATATATTATGTAGTATGTTATCAGTCATCCAGTTCTGATTAATCTAGTTCTCTGTTATCTGGTTACTAATACATTAAGTCTATCTTCACAGCACTGCTGGAAGTTCTGTGATTGACTAATCTTGCTTAAGGGGCAATATCAACATAGTTATAAGGACTGTCTTGTTCCGCAATATGCAATTGTGAAGGCGAATACGATTATGCTAGCTTCGGCAACCCTTAGATATTTGACTCTATCTGTTCAGGGAATTGACTTTTCTGGTGAGATTACAGATTTTGATATTCAGCTATTACAAAACCATATTGCCCATATTCATGTACGTTCAATATCATTGTATTAGAAGTTGTATATTTTGTTCCCTTTTTTTATCATACATTTTACACGCTAAAAGGGAAGAGATACATACACATAGTCGTTTAAGCAAAATTTTTTTCGGAAATGAAAGTTTAAATAATAGCGAGGTATTCCATAACATAACTAACTTTGAAACAATATCATAACTTAAAGCAGCTCATCCCGTCGCTGTGATTAAATACGAAAGTTGTATTTATCTGCAATCTTGTAAGAAGATGGTAATGCGATTCAAATAGCCGTTCCTCGTGTTACGTGAGGCTTCGCCCATCTCCATATGTCCTTGCTCTAGATATCTCTTGCTTATAGATTTTATATCGATAAAGTCGTAATCGCCAGCCTCTTGAATGCAAGTTTTTGTATCGGTTAGGCGCTAGACTCATGAATTCCCTTCAATACTGGTCTAACATCACACGAAAGAGAACAAGTAGTATCGTGTTCATACGCTGGAGTACGCTGGACTGAATCCTGAGTCTGAGTCCACGTGTTGTCTGGTGAATGTTCGCTATCTCCAAATTTTTATCTACATTAATTGCAGTTTTGTTCCTACAATACAACATAAATCTGAGTAATTGAATCTGTTCTATCAATTTCTTTTGAACTTTTTCTGATTTTTTTCTGTTCTTTATTTACAATTTCTTTTGTACTAACTTTAGATGTAAATTTCAGACACAATAATATGTAATCTTAAAAAAATTTTGCAGACGGCACAACACATATACGGTTCGTCCGGAGAAGTATTACCACGTCACCTCTTACTGGCGTAAAGCCTTTGTTGTTTAACAATTTATATTTTTGTTCGAAGACATAAAAATTTATGTTTTGGTTCTCAGTCCTAACGAGTAGCAAAACTTCTGTAACCGGGCAAAAATAGGGTAGACTTGTTCTAGGTCGGTTGCAGTAGCCTATAGGCGGCAGCGGCCTCTTATGACTGCTGCATACCCGTTTGCTCCTCTCTTGACATAAGAAATGAATAGCTAAATATCTGCGTTCGCGTGGTACACTAACAAAGAGAATTCTTCGAAAACGCTTATCTATTCATATTATTCTTCTCGTTGTTTTCTTAGAAATGTGCGATAATTATAAGCCTTTCATGTTTAGCTAACACAAATAACCCTGCAATAAATATTAATTACAATTTTTCTTCTCACGTCAGGTATTGATTGACTGAATTTATTAAAGTAATAATTTAACATTTTATCGATCAATTATAACAAGTAAATATAATAAAACGGTGGAGTTAAACGCCAGAAAGCAGTTCAGTTATATGATAGTAAATAAAATAATTAGATTTTTATTATATTTTTCTTATATAATGGCGGATGGCTATTGTCACAGACAGTAGCTCAGTTAGAGAGATATGTGACGAGCTCTCTTGTTTAAATGTTTGTTGCCGCAACCAGACGTACAGTACAAACTTCAATATACATATGTACATCTCACATACTCGACCTGTGGTTTTGTAGCGGTTGTGATGACTTTAATGGTTGGTAGAAAATAAACATTGACGTTACACTTTTCAAAATGTTAAAACACATTCAATATGATAAAACCTTTATAAGTAGTATTATTATTATTAGAATTATTATTGTGGTTACTTATTTCGATCTATTTCACTGTCATGTACACGATTGGACTTAAAATATGAGTAACAGAAACCTCTGCTAAATATATAAATGTCCTGGTTCCCATTTCATTTTACTGAATGGGCTGGTTACTTAAATGCAAAGGCTGGATGTCGTGTGTTCCATATCTATCCAGGGAATGAAATGTGATAAACAACAGCATTTGTTCTCTTTTTGTAAGAAAATTCTCTGCGCAAATAATTTTCTAGTTCGCTCAATTTGGCGTCAAATAGCCGTATCTGTAATCGCCTGTAATCTGAATAATTTTTTTATATATAAAAATGACTGTTTATCGAATAACACCGTCCATTCCTTTCACCTATTTGTCTTATTGAAGTTCAAGGTCATGACGTACTTAGCGTTTTTACAAGTGTTGTGCGCTAACTATGAAACGCAAAAAATATAAACAATGCCACAATTTACACGTTCAAATAAACAATCATTAAAGGGCTTACGTAACTTCAAATAAATTTAATTACAATAGAATACTTTTTAAAGTAGAAAATTTAGTAAAATTACATTACATTACAAGTAAACGATTAATTGACTGCCGTGTTCCTGTTGTAAAAAAATATATAGTGCAGCAATCTTTTTTTATTAGCTTTAAATAAATTCAAACGTTGTATATAGCGATGGTCGAAACAAAATTGTTCGAATAGACGCAATTATCGAAAATTAGCAATAAAGCGAAGCAATTTAAACTGGTCTCTGCCGCATTCTGCTACAAAAAGTAAAATTATTTATTACGCTAACGTTAAACAGTTTATAAATTTAGTTCTTTTTATGAGCAATTAA
>DWQQ01000759.1:0-10452 GCA_018244775.1 Oxynetra roscius flavomaculata
GGGGTCCTTCGCTCTTGGATATTTGTCCTTCCAGACAAATTTTATTATCTTGCATAGCACACAAGAGAGCCGTTTACGAATATTTTAATAGAGCCATCAGCTAAATGCTCGACCCCTAAAATCCATCTTTCTATTCGGTTTACTAAACTTTTGAAAGTGTAAGTTTTCATATATTTCTTTGAAACATTTTCCGTCAGAAACGCGAAAAATATATACATATATCCACATATTTAGTGTCAACTCATTGTCAACGACAAATTACATTTTAAGAATGCCTACTTGTATTGTATTGTTTTTTTAAAAAATACCTAATAATAATAATAGTTTTCACCGACGACTTACTGCAGGTTAGTTGGTCAGATAAATCATATAAAATTTTAAATTACTTTCTTGATGTTTTAGGACCTTAATCTACTTTTCATACATACTCCAACATAATTATCTTATAAATAGATATTTTTTTATGGCACGAACCACATGTACTAAAAATCTTATTTTACAACTACATTTAACTAAATTGAACCTATGCGTATCAAACTACAAGTGAATGCACCAAATAAATCAGCTCAGTGTTTAAATATATACAGGCATCTAAATTTGGTCAAAGCCGCATTCAAGATGTTTTTGCTTAAACGTTGTATATTAGCCGTTTTAAACGTTATCTCTTTAACTTTTACAGCTTACAAACGAAAACAAAAGAGCCAAACCAAAATCACTTTATATAATGTTATCCAACTTTAAAGTCTCGTTCGGATGTTAGCGGTGACGGAAACAAAAGAGAATGGAGCTGATTCATTAATCTGTGTCAACAGGACGTCGAATCTGTAATTAAGAAGTTTATCAAAAAGCAAAAAAATTACCATCGGGATCCCTCGACCTAAATATCATTGGGCGATGTAGGTCGCCACTGCTCGCGCGCGTGCTGCAAGCTGACGCCACTGAAACGCTTCGGTATAAAAATATCTGTATTCCTCTTACTTAATTGACTAGCCTGTTGGTGCTGTTGTTAGCGAACTTCATTCCTAAGATGGAGGATGTCGGTTCGAGTTTCATTGAAAAAAGAACATTTATGTGATAAATACATTTCGTGTCTGGATGTAAATTGTCTGTGTGAGCGGGAATGAATGCGTATTTACCAATTTATGTTTGTATATATCCGTATCAGGCATGAATAGGTTGATAAGTCGACTTATATAATGTTTTTTTTATACCATAATAAGATTACGATTGGTTAATTTATGAGGTTAATTAACTGAAAATTCCAATCAAATTAACCACATTCAAATAAAATAAGGAATTCAAGTACCTAACCTAAAATAGGATTAACAGATAAAACATTAACTTTAAAATGACTGTAGTGTTTATTAGTAGTGCCCCGTAGTGTTCATTTTCGATTTGTTAACTTATTGACGCCTGGTACGGATACATCAGCTGTCTGGTTACTATAGTGTAGACTCTGCCTAGTTTGAGGTCAGAAGGTCGTGACATGACCAAAGTTGTCACTATTATTGTTTAGAATTGTGATTACAAAATATATTTGTATACCCACTTATCAATTACTACCCGCAAAACCAAGCTCGAGTCTAACAAAAGATTTTTAGTGCCGACTCATATATTACAGAAATATGTAAAAAAAAACTAGTATGAACCTGTATATCACAGCTCACAGCTAAAAAAAAAACCCAGATCCGCTCGGAAACAAACCATACCACAAGCAGACGTTATTTTAATTTTATTTCCTCAGCTGTGATGAATGAAGAGAAAATAAAAATTCGATATTACCCACTTACGCACGTTATTACATTTCCCTTTGTAATGCTCGAGATGAGCTTGTTAGAAATAAATTATATTAAAACGAGCTAATACGGAATACTTTTTTAAACTTGTCTTCTCGAGAAAAGCCAAGCCAATATTAAAACCGGTATAACAGTTAAAAACCAAACTTAGAATTATACATGGCGAACAAAAATATTTTGTATAATAAGTGTATCTCCTACTTAATAAAAAAAGTAAAAATCAATTTCCTTATAATTAACATTTTGCTATAACTACTACCATGCTCATTAGATAAATATCGATTTATAGCTGACGCTGCAATGGTACGGAGACAAAAAAAAACAAAAAACAACAATTAAACTACAATATTTTAATTCTTATCTTTATGACATATAAAACTATAACCAGCCAATTACAATTCACCACTCAAGAAACTGTTGACAGCCAACTCTAAGACCAATTATAAATGATACAAAGTCATAGACAATATACTTTGGAATTTACAGCTAGTTATCTGTCAAAATAGAATTGCATGTGACTTTAAGCTTTGTATACATCAGTGTGATTATAATTGATCTTTTTGTCTATGCCCAACAATTGGCGTATAATGAAAGCTGGTAAGCGCTTGTGTCGCCAATGAGTTGGCAGTGGTGTATGGTTGGCCTTCTGGAGTTTATCCGCTACATACTGCTCTGCTGAGAACTCATTGGCCTTCTTCACTAGCGCCAACAGTTCATTTTGAAAGATCTTCTCCTTCTTTATGCGACGGTTCTTCTTTATCTATAAGAAAACTTATATTATTATTATTATTAAAATAAATAAATAAACAACTGTCACACCAGGTCCCTAGCGGGGTATACAGAGAGCACCAAGTGCCAAACATCTCTGTCCTTGCAAACCTTGTTTGCACCAATGTCTTACCTCAGTACTAATACCTTACATTCTGATAATTTATGATCTATAAAGGTGATTAAGACACACTTTCCTTATTAACATTAAGCAAATCAAAAAGCTGCATATAGAAACTGTTGTAAGAAAATGACTGGCAAATAGGTGTAGGGCTGCTGCTGCGTGTTCACCATATCGTACGAACTCCTGAATGGGCAGTACCACATGTAGGAAACCAATACTTTGATATTGGTGTTCTTGAAATATGTTAACAAAACAAGTTTGAACTATGAACATATGTATATCAAAATCCTTTCCTGATTATATGAGAAAGTTTTGCGGAAGTAAAACAGCTATGAATCTGTATAAACATATTTATGTGACAACCCTACCGGCACACAAGTGCCACGCCTGTATGCATGTATGCATTAATGGTTCATGTTTGATTCCCGCTCAGACAGAGACTCATACCACTTAAGGAAAATGTCAGTAGATCATGTCCTTTCCCAAAGGTTAAAGGCTCATCGTATGTCATCAATATGGTTTCATAAGTTACTACATGAAAATGTAAGTGACACAATTACTTACATTACTGTTCTTAATTAAGATAAATAATAATGCACTATATTAACAACTGTATAATGCCTTTCCCTGTCCTTATAGTGTCGTGAATTCCTGAAGTTAGGTATCTAAATATCAAAACCAGTAACAATATGAAGCAATACTTGTCTTTCAAATATTTAACCACATTGGATTCTAACTAAGAACCCACAATAACCCTTAAACAAAACATTGTTATTACTTTATTGTTGTTAAACATTGTATGTACCAACCCGAGCCCAGCGGAATCTCATCCTTTTCCATAGCTTAATTTTCTTATGTTTCTTCATCTTCCGTCGCCGGATTACAATAAGACGGATTGCTTGCTTCTCCTCTTGCTGTGTTGCTGGCAGACCAATCTCATCCTTCCTCCAATTTGTATCAATTAGTGGCAAAATGGATCTCGGATTAGTTATAGGTGTATAACACAAAGGATCCTTAATCTGTCTATTAACTGGTTTGTCCGTAATTTCAAATCCTATGCTTCTCGGAGTAAAGTAAACAGTTTTTGCTTTGGAGACTATGTCTATTTTAGGAATTGGAGTTTTAGGTGGTGGTCTGCATTCTTGAATGGGTTTTAATGCAGTTTTGACATTAATACACCTCAGATCTGTAATTGAAAAAATTATATATGAATATAAACTGCTAAAAGTCTCCTGTAACATTGTACAGATATATTGTTCTATCTCACAGCATTTTCAAGTTTATTGCTTGCCAGTATCATAAAAGTTACCTCTATACTCCTCTGCTCTTTGACAACGAGTCAACTTGTCATCACCTATTTTATCCCTTCAAAGATGAAATGTTCATAAAAAAGTGGCAAGTTAATCTTGCATGTTTAACCATCACATTTATTCAAATTTTCACAGTTATGAATTGAACACATGAACATGAACACAAGCTCTCATGCGTTTATTTGAGCCCTCTGAGTTGCATTCCTGATGCATTCTCTCTTAATATTTGTATTTGTGATAAAGGTCATTTAAATGCTGATTAGATAATTAATTTATATAAATACACCTATACATATATACGTTAATATTGTGCATGAATGTAAAGGATAAGAGATATCAATTCCTATGATGAATTAAATAGGTTGTTTTCACAAATTATTTTTAACAATAACTAAGATTTTATAGACCACATTACATAATGTATCATATATGTACATCGTACATCTACAATAATAATGCAGTGTACATGTAATATTGCAGTAATATATGACGTTAAAGGATTATTTTTATAAATTCAAGCTATGAATTACGGTATTACCCCAAGACTAACATTACAACCAGCAATGTGTTTTCAGCTGTAAGGTTTAGTCACTTTTGCTTTAAATTGAATTAACAAAACTTAAAGCACAAAACAGCAGGTTGGAACAGTTTATACTAAAAAAAAAACCATAAAAATTCTTAACGAGCTCAGAAGCTAAAAACGATATAACCTAAAAAGTACTACTTACACTTTACTGTGCTCCGCAAAGAGTTAATCATTTTTATGTATTACAGGATATTTTTATAGCCCTTTACAGCATTTTATTCAATACTATACTTATAAATGATTGTTTTTATTATAACTTACTAGTAACCTGATTTTCTTATGATGACAGGTATTGTTTTTAATGTCACTCTATATACTGTTCGGCATGGACAACCAAAGTGCAGAGTCAACTATTAATATATTAAAAATTATGATATAGTACTCGTATACACAATGTTTAAAATTGAATATATTTTGGTATTATAATTTTGGTATGAGACAGACCTACAAACTCTGATGTTGTTGCAAATTGCAAACTTTCTATGACAATAAGGCAACACTGGACGTGATCGACTCTTGTATTGTTGGCCGCTAGTTACAAATTTGCGCGTGTATATCCGTACTTTGGAAAGCAGGTTAGGCAGTAGGTTCTGATTGTTTTCATTAAATAATAATCAATAAAACTCACCGAAAAAATTAAAATCATACGTTAGTTTAAGTAGTCAAAAAGTCGTATTGCCGCCAATCTGCATGGGAACATAGTGGTAAATTATGTTCTAGGCCACCCATATTTTATTACGGAACCCGTACTCAGCAGTAGGATATAAAAACAATTGCAGTTTGCAATCATTTATATCTTGATAAAATATTTATGATTACATGTTTTAAATATTAAGACTCATAGAAAATCAAATGTATTTTGTGTCTACAGTATTATTATTATCACAGGATCACATCACACGTAGTAATTCTCTGTCATGTGGTACTGCAGCAACATCGCCAACTACAGCCACAGCCATTTGTTTATCTAATAACAAAAGATATACCTATATGTTAATAAAAAAAATCATTTAAAAATTATTAGGAGCCAAGCGATAAAAAATATACAATATACAACATTTATAGACAATTTTACATATTTACACTTACAAAAGTAGTTACATTGCTACGGTACGAATGGTTAAATCTTTTAAAAACAGATCGGTAACTCCAAGACTGTAAGGTTTGAATTCAAATGTACAAAGGTATTATGAATATAATTAAACATACGTTTATCTGACAACGATTTGGCTGTCAATGTAACTTCGTCTGGGCACATCATTTCTACCAAGCAAATGGCGTCCTTCGGGTTGTCAATCTGCACGTTGTTGGCTAACTGGAGTGCTAAGCCCTCAGTTGCTTTCGTGCAGTCCTCGTCATTAAGTAACAGGCTTAGTTCTGAAATGTCCAAATAATTACTTTACCACTAATAAAAGCAATAGTTGTCTAAGGGATGGCTCTGATATGTGGAAATTGAATAAGCCACACCGAGCGTCTGCGATAAAATTTCGTTTGAAAATATGCGATATCGATAGTATATGGCCAAAAGGAGAACTAAACTTATATTCCAATTAAAATAATAAATTTAGATTCATTGACATTGACAAGCCACCTGCCAAACTTAGTTAAAACTGTTTAAATAAATACTATTTAAAATATAATTTCATCTAATTATAACCTCTACATTAAGAAGGTTAGCAGTTAGGTTCGCTTTTATTTCGAAAGTAATTATTAAGTACTCATCGCTCTTACTTAATCTCCTTTTTCCCACTTCAATTTGTTTAAAGTCCAAATCGCCAACGTTAGCCAAGAACTCTGTTATTGCAAACGCGACTTGCTTGGCTGAGCATGCACGAGTCTTCGCTACAATACCTAAAAGTATCGCATATGTCTAATTACTTATAAATAAGTATATGGATGGAACTTTAAAGCGTTTCCTCTTCGTGAGTTAGTAAATGTGTGGTCATTAACAAAAAATTGGGAAAGATGTATGTATTCCGGGGACCGCAGTACCTATCACTGCCGCTAAGTAACGCATGTGTTGTGTTTGAGTTTCATTCAAATAAAAAAATTGAAAGAAGGAAAATTAAAATGAAAGAAAAGCAATATCTGGTTCACCGAAAATGCCAGTCTCGTAGTACGAAATATTGAAAGCATTGTATTCCGTGAAGACATCCGCTCCTGCCATGAGCCCGAGTGGAGGTTGCGGCGTTCGATCAAGCTCGTGTTGACCTGTTTGGATGTTAGTTGTACCACAAGCAGCCGCTACTATTGCGTGTTTTAAGAGATTGCTAAAACAAATTCGTAACAATATTGAAAAACACATTACCTCTATTATTACGAACAATACATTAAATTCTACTAGCCTCGACATAGATTTCCTTTACTCGAGAAAATAATAAAAATTTCGGGGAAATAATAATACCTAACTATTTTACAATAATGCTAAGATATGAGTAAAATCAAAACCTGCTATAGAGCTAGAGCTATGATTTAAAGTATAAATGAAAGTACAGAAAATCGATTTCTATACAATATCAGGCAATAACTTTCAAGACAGTGAGGAATAAATCAACGACAGTATTAACGTTCACCAGTTTTCAGGAAAATAACGAAGACAAGAGTTCATTGAAACTCTTGGTCAACTTACACCAAATCATATGTCCCACAACCTGGGACAGCGACGGCTATCCAAGTTGTGCTATCGCGACCCAGGTCAAAGTATTCGAAGCCGCTACGAGGATACGATTGTATAACCTCTCGTTCTGGAGGCTTCTCCTAAAATAAACGTATACCAGCGTATATTATGCATACCGCTATTTCTAGACATATAGATATGTATATATACATATATACCCTGCACGAATAAATATTTTCTGCTAGGTTCATCGTTTCATCAAACGGTATGCCTACACTTGCAATGGTGCAACAATTTGACTTAAAATTTGCCGCTGCAAAAACTCTCAGCCTGTTCTCTGACATCTCATTTATTCTTTCTTCTTCGCAATATATCGAGTTTCCGAGCGGTCCCCTCCAGAGAGCCCTTTGTATTAAATCTATGACACGTTGTTGAGGATGAGCTCTGTATAGGTCTTCTCTTACCAATGACTTACGATCGTCTATGTCCCAATCATTATAGCAGCACCTAGGGAGTAAGCAAAAATCAGTATTATAACTTATACGTATAAATCATAATCATCTTCGAAATCACAACGGTTTCTTCATATTTATATCAAATTATAAACATTTCAACAAAAGGGCATGGCTTATACCATGTTATTTTTTGGTAGTACAGTTGTCCACAAATGTTAGGTTCTGGAAGTTTATTGACTTAAATTTCTTTACCTTGTAGCTGAATCTAACAAATAATACTTGAAGTCACTGAAGAGAGGGAGCGGACAGCGTAAAGTGAACGCGACAGTCTGGCGGTCGGATGAGCAAGTCAGGTAAGCGCCGTACTGCTGGAGAACCCTTGCCTTGGCGAAAGTTGAGTAGCCGTAGCCCGTGGCTGACGAGGTCGCTCTTATAAAGTGGGTTGCGCCAATGGAATCACTACGCTCATATCGCGATCCTGCCTAGTAGTGATAATTCAAAATATATATAAATAGATTCCTGCACCTTCTGTATTTTTATTACTTATTAATATGTAATGTGGCCTGTATTAACCTATATTATTATACCGAACGGAGATAACGAACTTAGCGGGCATCCGAGTACTGCGGAAAAACTCCAGTAGGTACCCAGAGTAATTGTAGGTTGATTTATCTCAGCAGCTAAGGACATCTCCTGTTTGGAACGAGACTTGCAGTCTTTCTCTGAGAGGAAAAGCCTAATGTTTAAATGGAGAATTTATTTCCACCTGCAGACCTGTGCTTCACAGTAGAGACAAATAAATTGGTGCCTGTAGTTCTAGATACGTTTATACTTTACTGAAAAGCTAGAAAAATTATTCAGTAAATTATTAAGCTGTTACATTGCACATAATGTACGCTTAGTCATCCTCAATTTCTGTTTTTAACTGTTGAACTTTTACTAACTTCACTTAGTTAAAGCCAGTGAGCATCAACTCTGAATGATTTCATCCACTATAGGTAAATATTTTATTATATTGTTAAATATGTAGTCTTGGTTCTTGTTTTCCGCTTTTCACGCTCCATTTTCTTTGGCTTTCATACTTTATTTTAATTATTATTATGTTGCCATTATTTATTTTATATTTCTGTTGTGGGTGTCTTTGAATACGAATAAATTTATTTTCTTTCTTTCAAAGAATTAATACCTGGAACATAATAGTGCAAGCGGAGATCTGTGAACCGAGGTGTTTCGCAGCAGCTACTTTGATGCCGTTCATCAGCTCGGATCGTTGCACCTCCATTGGTCCGTATCTCGGTTTTGGTATGGACCAGTTCGAAACACCATATGAAATATTTCTACTAGAAACTCTATAACTTGTAGTTATTATTCCCATGATAACTCGTGACAGTGAGGTATGACAAATGGGTTGGTTATTTTTTTTTTTACAAACTGAATAATATGTATAAAGGATACTGTTTAAATATCGATCATTGGATATGTATTCGTTTGAGGAATGTTTTATTTTTAATGTTCATAAAAAAAAATTAGGCCAACAACAAGAAAATTCATCGCTCTTTCACAATTTCTCTCTCATTCGATTTAAGTAAAATAGTCCTGTTATACCTTTTAAAATGGTAGTCCTCCAATAAAACAGAAATTGATGTTCTTGTTAATTTTTATGAACTGAAATTACCGTTAGCAATACTCCCTTTTTTCATTAGACTTTTTTCATTGGTGTACTCAATTTTGATACATAAAAAATATAGATATATAAAAAATATACATAATTCAAAAATCAATTCCTCGTCGGCACCCAATTGCAAATTACAATTCAATACATCTATAAATAAATTCGAAAAATCACAAATAAATTGTTTGTAATAATTTTTTTACTGCTATACGTTGAGGCGGGCTAAACATTTATATATGCATAGTTCAAAATGGGTAACCAGAAAAAGTAAAAAAAAAATCGTCCATTAAAAAGCTACAATTTCCTCACAATTATCAAACAGTATTGTTGGACCATAACTTAAGGCAATTTCAAGTGCAACACTCCAAGGCCAAAAAGTTAAATTGATTGCTCATACAATTTTCCGTTTTAAAACTTGATTACGTGATATCATAATTTCAATATAGGTGTACGTAATGTGTCGCCCACGTAATATGGCTATTTATAAAACTTGTTCTAAAAATGTATTAGTGACGTTATTCAAGAACTATGCAGGTAATTAAAGTAATTATAATTACGAAGAATCAATTTGTTTTTTTTATTCGCGTCTAGCGAAGAGGATCACAAATTATAAACATCCTGGGAGCATAAGATAATAATCATACATGCTGGTCCATAGGTACGTATTTTTGTGTTGTCCCATAATACGAGTGACGAGCTAATCGAGCCACCAGCAGATGAACTGTTGAACACCGCGTATTTAAAAATTGAATCCTCGTGTACAGAAGCAACAAACAACATGTTTCTTCACACTCGTGACTAACTGCGGTCTTAAACCTTGGATTCAGGGTTTCCTAGCTTCACTATAATTAACCTATTGTCAACATGTCTCACATACGCGGTGTAACTAGTCATAAATTGGCGTATGTACAACGGCTAGAAATAAATTGACTGATCTGTTTATGACGCCAATCGTATCTTTTATGATCGCCAAGATTATTGCCAACGCCCTCCGTGATGTTATCGCTGTAATCAAGGTTACAGGGTGTGATATGCAGACTTACCTTATTTTTTACTTAATATCCAACCCTTTTTTTTTACTTTTCGTCGGGAAAACTGCATTACTGTATCATCACCCCTGCGGG